>JAZEWU010000045.1:3403121-3429887 GCA_036362915.1 Geotria australis | reverse complement strand
TTTTCTCGAGTCCGCTCCCTGCCGCTGTTGGAAGTATCAACTCCCTGCCGCAGCGATGATATTGCAATAGGAAGCGGTGTCTGCCGGGTTTGTTATTACGGCGGAAAAATAATACCCAGTGAGCTTGCGAGCTCTTTCCAGGATTCCTGCGGCACGGCGAACAGGCAAATGTTCAAAAATAAACACAAAATGAATTAACCATACAAAAAAAAAACCGTTTATACACAGCATTGCCCATAAGTGACAAATTTATTAATTAACTAACTAAACAAACAACGTAGTTGAAACAGTTGCCACCGCGAACCTCACCAGGACAAGCGGTCTAGAAAATGGATGGATGGATTTAAAACGGTACAGTAAACCGCCGTAGTCTGACACTCAGCACTGCCATGCCCTGGCCACACCTTTGCATGGTGGTGCTCGCTCATTGAGAGACTAACCGCGCTCAACGGCGCTCACCCTCCGAGCCGCGTTTAACCATTCCATCGCATTAGCAGAGTACCCGTCCTACGGTATATTTCTGACCGTCGACCCTCCGCGACCTCTCACCCCGTGACGTTGCCCGCCTCCCGTCCCCGCGCCGCGCAGGCCGGACGTGTTTAACCCGGTGGAGGAGCTGCGGGAAATGACCCCCGTGCAGCGCTTGGAGAGAGCGTTCTCATTGGCCAAGGAGCACCTGGGCATCGAGCGGCTCCTCGACCCAGAAGGTAACGATAAGATGTGCAGGGTCATCGTGAAAAGACTGGTTTTTTTGACGTTTTAACTTGTGTCCGCGTAGGTTTTCGCCGGGCACTCCGGTTTCCTACCACAGTCCAAACCGTTGCTGCTGCTGCATAGGTTTATTCCTGGGTATACGCTTGCCTTGTGCCCTGCGTCTGCCGGGATAGCCTCTGGCTCACCGCAATCCTGTACAGGATTAAGCGGTTTCTGACAATGAATGAATGAACTTGCGCCGCCATCCTATAAAATGCATAACTCTCTCTCTCTTATTTTACTTTGCTGAGGTCTTCTGTGTGTAAGAAAATGGGAAACCGTAAATTAACCATCGCGCTTCGAAGAATCGCAAAGAAGAAAGATAAAAAAAATACAATGTATGATAAAAGAAAATTGTTGACCCGCTGGCTTAAAGGCATCCCAAATAATTGTACGGACACATTTATTGCGTTGAACCTTTAAAGTTTAATAATTTAGTTTTGTGTTGCCAATTTTATTTTCGGAGCAGCTCGATAAGTAATTTTTCACCACAAACAAAGAATATTGCTGGAGCGTGTGCGGCGCTGCTGAACTTTGTTACTTCGGGGTGGAATGTTGTGAAATGACAGCGCAGACTTTCGTGTAACAGTTGTTGCACAAAGCGTTTTCCTCCAGCGTCGTTATTCACACAGGTTCTTTATTACTTGGTTTTTAATCTATAAAACCAAGACGTAACTTTTCTCACAGGGGGATAGTGATAATAATAATAATACAACTTTTAAAGAACACAATTTTTAAAACGGACAAAAGTTCGAGCCCATCTTTGAGTCACCTGGGAGGCTCTGCCAGAACAAGTGTATCATAGCCACGTGCGTTTTGAAAGCGGGCGAAGGGGGGGGATGGAATATCGTGGTGGAAGGGTTTGCATGTTCCAATGAACCCCAGAGTTATGTCGCTAGAAGTCCAGCGTTCCTGCGAGGGTTTCCCTTGGTGAACCGGCCTGGAGTCTGGCACTCCGGCTAGGGTCTTCCTTGGTGAAGACATGTGGGGGGTGGTTCATGACAAATAATGAACCGACTAACGACCCTCCAACTAAAGGAGGTTGGTGTCAGAAAGGGCATCGGTTTGTAAAACAAATCTCCTCCAATACCCGCAGCAGATAGAGGCAACCGGCCAATCCGAGTTAACCTGGACTATGGTCGGTTCAATCGCCGACAATAATAACAACAACTACAAGGGGCAGCCATAAATCAAACTCGCGCTTCAAACAATCCCACATTCCCAGCCACGGCTAGCGGAGGCCCTCCCGCCACGAGTGTCTCGAGTGAGCAGTCGCGGGGGCTGCCCCTTTATCCTGTAATCGCCGTAAAACCGCCTGGCTGCCTCCTCCGCCTCTCTGCGCTTTCCTTGTGCCTCCGAGTCGTTCTCTCGTCGAATTAATACCTTCAAAATTGAATGAATATGTGCCACGCGTTACAAATGGAAAATGATTATCCTTTGCGAGGCGGAGGGGGGGAGGTCACCGCTCGAGTTGCGTCGTAACCGCGTCGTCGCTCCCCCCTCCCCCAGACGTGGCGACGGCGCACCCGGACAAGAAGTCGGTGCTGATGTACGTGACGTCGCTCTTCCAAGCGCTGCCGCAGCGCGTGTCGCCCGAGTCACTCCGCGAGGTGGAGTCGCTGTCGCGGGGCGCCGACTCGCCCGACCCGCTGCTCCACCACCGCCGCCTCCGCCCCGTCGCCGCGGGCGACTCGGCGTTCCTCCCGCCGCGCTCGCCGGCCTTCCTCGCCGAGCGTGGGTCGCCGGTCACCGGGCGCCGCGCGCCCGTCTCCGGCAGCCAGTCGCCGCTGCCGGGTCAGAGGTCCCCGCTGCCGGGTCAGAGGTCCCCGCTGCCGGGTCAGAGGTCCCCGCTGCCGGGTCAGAGGTCCCCGCTGCCGGGTCGGAGGTCGCCGCTGCCGGGTCGGAGGTCGCCCGCGCCGGGCCGCGATTCGCCTATGCTGGGTCGCGGCGCCGCCGCGGCGTTCCAGTCGCGCGAATCGCCGGGCTCCGGGAGCTCGTCCCCGTTCCCGTCGTGGGATTCGTCGCACTCGGGAAGGTCGTCGCCGTTCCCGGCGCGCGATTCGCCGCTGCCGGGGAGCTGCCCGTCCCGGCCCGGTCGACAGGGCGCCGCGCGGGAGCACAAGTCGCCCCTCCCGGCGAGGAAGTCGCCCGGCCGCGGGGGAGGCTCTCCGGAGCGGGTTGCTCCGGCACTGGCGCGGCGGTGGGATTCGCCGGTCGGTGGACGGCGAGCCGAGGGGTCGCGCGGGTCGTCGCCGACGCGAGACGAGGCCCGGGCAGAAGCGACGCCGCAGCTGTCCTGTGTCGGTCTCACGCAGGTGGGTCTAATTAATAATAATAATAATCATTTACATTTATAACGCGTGGCACATTCCTTCGATGTCGAAGGTATTCATTCGACGAGAGAACGACTGAGAGACGCGAGGGAAAGCGCAGAGGCGGAGGAGGCAGCCAGGCGGTTTGCCGGCGCCATATTGCCACACACTGCTTCCTATATGTTATGATGTTATCGGCCAAATAAGTAACGTGTATTTTTTTTTTTTTTTTACGTGGCGTCGTAATGCTGAGAGAGAGTCTGCGTTAGCTCCGTCCGTCCATCCGTCTGTCAGTCAATCTGTCCATCTGGCTGCAACGAGGTGGGAGGGCGCACACGCCAACTCTTATAAAGATAAGCTAATGCGAACGGAGCTTTACTGCAAAGCGGTGTTGCTAATTGACACTTGCCCGATAGGAATCTGGCCACATTCATGGAAGGATTTCAGATGAAAGAGCAGTGATAAAAAGTGACCCGCGGCCCTGCCAGCTGCCATCTGAGCCAACCTTGTCTCATCGCAACATGTGCGTGTATCGCATCCAAATGGGAGCACAACCATTACCGCTAATTACAGACTTTCGCGGACAAACTATGTTTGAAAGCGTTACACAATCCATGCGGATGCATGGTTTTTTTCACGTGTATTATTACGTTTTACTATTAACCGATTTCATACCAATCTAACCGTGTGCTTGTAACTGATGTAAAAAAAAAAAACGGCCGAGAATATGCGCGCAGGCTGGAAACGCGATGATGATGCTAACAGAGGGAAATGCAATTAAGAAAATATGTTTCAGCCAACAAAAGCTCAACAGGAATGCCCACCATGCTGTGCATGTCAAGTTGATGGCTCCACGCTGCCATGTGTGTATATATATATTGCATATATGTTTACATAACCTTGAGTAGTACTAGCAGTGTACCCGCCTTGTGGGTGGTACTCTACTAGTAACACATTCTTCTGACGTCTCTTGTTGTTGACTTTTCCGCTGACACGACAGCTTTGACCTGGATCTCTTCCCTGATGTGGTTTTGGGAATATTTCCGGCTCTCTGAAGTTGCGGAGAAGTAACCGATAAGTGGGAAGTGACGCTAAAATACGACATAAATGGCGCTGTGCAGATACAAATTGCGCTCGTGAACGATTCGGAACCCGGCACCCTCAGCGCGGACATACAAACACACATACAGACACGAAAACACACGCTCCGTTTGATATAGATCGCAGATGTTGAGCAAGGGCATTGACTCGCGCGCGGTTCCCAATCGGCCGACGACCTTTCAAAGGAAATCACGATAGCGCTGCGCGTTGCTTTGTCCCTAGCCGGTCCTGCAGCGTTTGCATCACTCTAAGCCCGGCGGCCTCCCAGGGTTTGTCGTGTTCGCGATACCGACGCGCACGGCTCGTCAGCGCCGCGCCGATTGATCGCGTGTCGCCCGTTCGGCCGGAGCTCCCGCGTTGTTTGTTGCCCCGCTGCGGCGTGAGCGAGCGAGGTCTGTGATTACTCGGTCGCTCGTTGCGTGACGCGCGGACTTGCAGCGGCGTAATCGGGAGTGAAGTGAAGTGAGATGTGGGTGTCGGTGAATGCGGCTCCAAATGCTTGCTTTAGGTAGCGTTTGTGGTCCACTTTGCGTGCGTCACTTTCACCGGCCTGGCTTATTGGGCGGTCGGGTCAGAATGAGCTCGGCGATCTGATTTTAATTCCCACCCGTGGCCAACGGCGGTGGAGGGCTGGTGAGATGTGAATTGGCTCACGACCGGTTCACATCTGGCCACCCCTCCGCCGACCTGGACTGACCAGCGTGGTGAAGTATGGTCAAACAACCACCGCAGCCGCCGACAGTGTGAAGAGGCCTTCGTGTCTCGGTGATATTAAGCAAAACTGTAACTAACATTTTTTTCATCGATGGTTTTTTTTTTTGACAGTTGCTCTTCAAAGCCGTTCTTTAGGGATAGCCGTGTCGAGCGCTCCCTCGATTACCTTCGCGACGTTTCTCCAGTTCTCGCGAATATCGCTAAATTTTGACTATGAGCACCTTTTTTTTTTTTTTTTGGTCAGACTACATTCTCACTAAATCTACTTAAGTTTTAGTGAATATTGATGGATTTTCTCCAGTCGCGGTGAATATCACTGAAGTGTGTTGGGCACTCGCCGTACTTGACGATCGTTTCTACGGAGCATCTCTCGTGTCTGTCAGGACTCACGAGCCCAATACCCGTCGCACCTTATATCAACTCGCACACAACGCGGGTTGTGAGCTGCAGCCAAGCAATAGGAGTGGAAAGGATCCGATGCGTGTGTAGCTGGTTGCGTGGGCAGTGATCCGAATTTGATTGATGGCCTCTGACAGCGCTGAGTGATATTTCAACTAGTCTGCTTGACCTCCCCCGGGTCGACTAGAGCTCAAATAATGATACTAAAAAATAGAATTTATAGCGCGCACATATTCATTCAATTTCGAAGCTATGCATTCGAAGAGAGAATGACTCAGAGGCGCGAGGAAAGAATATAGAGGCGCCAACATATTCCAGACGCTGTGATTAGCGATATTATGATATCGGCCAATCATATAATGAGTGTTTTTTTGCAGTGTGTAAATACCGGCATTAGATAATAAACAATGGCTGACCAAACCGTCCCATCGTGCACCATTCCGGCCTAAATAGGTTCTCTCTAACAGCGATTGCACCCGGCAGCATGTTGAAGACCTCGTGCGATCTTTGTCGTTGAGTTTGAGGCTCTGTAGGCGTGTGTGAAGAATGCACGGCGGGCAGCAGGTCCGCTGATAAAAACCCAAATGGGCAGCTGGACAAGCAGAAGGATGGGCAGATGTGCATTCACACTGGCAATGAGCATTAAGCCATCCAAATGCAATCCACCGGGCTTAACCATTTCACTTCCATGATAATCATCATCATCATAATTCATTGATCCAGGTAGACAAGTCGTCTTGGTCATTGTTTGTCTGTGTTTTGTGTGCATTTATTTGAAAGTAGGTTTTTGGACGTGTGTGAAAGGACAAAATATGATGAAGTCAAATCCATCCCTAGTCGATTAGTTATCAAGTTAGACAGTCGTCTCGTCTTGGCTACATGGATCGCATTCGGCAGACAGTCTCGTTACATGTATGCTGCGTTTTTCACCCAGAGGTCCGAAGGCTCTGCAGGAAACAGCAGAGTTAGAGGGGAGGCAGTCACACGGTCGGCCAGCGCCAACCCGCCAAACACTGCATCCTATATATTATGGTGTTATCGGCCAATTAATTTATAAGTGTTTTTTGTAGTTGTGTGAGGAAACGGGGAAAAACTGGAGGAAACCCACGCAGAACAGGGGGGGGGGAGGGAGACGAACACACACACACCGTACAGAGATCCTGGTCAACTATGATCAATCCACTGCTGGATGAAGACCTCCCCAAGCCGCCACCACCTCTCGTGACCCTGCGTTGCAACAATCCAGCCAGCTTGTGCTCACGAATTGATTTCATCTCCTCGGCAGACATCCGAGAGGACGCGTTCAATTCCTTGGGCGACGGTTGTTAAATTAGCGCGTTAATTGGTTGTCAGCTCACAAAAGACTCCCAACCGTGGACTGCATCGAGAGTGATCGCGCGGAAGTCTGTGGCTGCTCTCTGTAATGTTGAAAACAATGCCGGGAGCTTAATATCTTAATTGTTGTGCATCACTGTTAATTGCGCCAACGATGCCACGAGGCACTGTGCAGCGTTCGTTTAACGGTAACGATGACAATGTTGACTTAATAGCTGTGCTGCTGGAACAGTGGCAAAGTTGTTGCAATGTCATTGTGTTGATTAATCTAATGAATCTGAGACGATTATATGTTTTGGAGCGTGCAAACAGCTTCTGCCTCTCTCCGCCCGGTGCGGATATAGAAACACACCCTCCAGCTGGAACATTCGTTAGCCTGATGATGCCTCCAACGTGGGAGGCGAAACGTCGCGAACGAGAGAGGAGGAACGCACGACACGGCTATCTCGAAAGAGCAGCTCTCGAGAGCAATTCTCATACAGCGAGTCGCGACGAACTGACGTCAATATTTTTCCCTTCGCTTTAAATGTTTTCACGCCACAAGCAGATGTTAAGAGCTTCCATTTAATTTAGATTCCATGTTTGCAGATAATATGTAGATGAGGGACACGTATGATGGGTATACATCTCCTTACAAGCAGAATAAAAATGGCCAAATTAAATGATAAAGGGCTGGGTTAATTCCAACGGAACGTCTCGCTCGGTGGGGTAAAGTGTGGGTACTCCTACCTCTTCCTGGCCAGCGTGGAAGCGGAGGCCAAGTAACTTCTAGAGGTGTAGATAGATTTGTATTATTACAGCAGAAAATACCCGGTGAGCTTGCAAGCTCTTTACGGGATTCCTGCGACACAACACGCCTCTAAACCAGGCGTTTTCAACCATCTGCACACCTCAAGCCCCACTTGGCCAACTTGGGTCTGGTCTCCACGGACCACTAGGTGGCGCTCACGGCCCACTGATGGGTCGCGACCCGCCGGTTGAGAATGGCGGCTCTAGAGAACTCACTCTAGCAGAAGCAACTGCAAGGCTGTATTTTCACTTTTAACTTTAGTCACCTTCTGCTGGTGCTGCTGTATAGCCCGATGCTGGTTTCCATTTTAATAATTCAACATTTTTTTCGCGGCAGGTCCGGACAAGTGCCCTAATGTTGTTTTGATTAATGCGGTGTTTGGGGAATCACGCACATCGTGGAGCGAGAGGCTTTACGATTTAATTTGGCTCTATTAAATATATGTTTGTGTTTCAATTACATCAAACATGTTCTGAGTGTAATATTAATGATACGGGTGTGGGTAAACACGGGCTCCTTTCTCTCCGTTTCCACGCAAGGGTTCACCGCGAACTCTTCAAACCTACAATTTCGATTCATGTAACATTGAAATGCAGAGCGGCGGTACAATTATTCGCACACTGGGCAATGAACCCGGCCAACCCACGTTCACGGCTATCTTCGCGGTGGCGCAATGAGTAGCGCTGCCACCTCACAGCCTGAAGGCCCTAGGTTCAATTCCCGGCTTGGGTGCCTTTCTGTATGGAGTTTACATGTTCTACCCGTGTCCGCGTGGGTTTTCGCCGGGCACTCCGGTTTCCTCCCATAGTCTATCAGTCGATTGACAAAGGAGGCTGTGAATGAAATATATAAGTAGATGTCTTATTGACCGGAATAGCTTGTTAATATACCAGCGCTTGAAAGGCTGCATGCAAATGACATGCTAATGTTAGAAAAACATGATAATTACAAAGACATAATAATTGCATTGATATTCTTCAAAGGAATGGCGGGTGACTGGCCCTTGATATACAAATGCACAGGTGCGCGATGAATGAAGTCTCCGCAATCTTGCCATCGTGGATGTTTCTCTGGATGACGATCGATTCGATGGAGATTCTTCTCCTTGTCGCCGTGCGCTTCCGTTACTGTCACGTTCATCCGGTGTAGGGCACGTGACGATTAAGCCAGCCGTGGATAGACCGTGGCCTGGTGGCTATAGACGCTAGGCTTCTGCGTGTTGATTTGTGATCTGCCCACTCCCGATCCGAGTGAGTGACGTTTTGAGCGAGCGGGCGGGCGGGCGAGCGAGTGAGTGAGTGAGTGCGTGGGCGGGTGGGTGGGCGGCTCGACAGCCAACTTCTGCATGGCGACTTGTGAGCTGCTGACGCTAATTTGAAGTGACTGGTTGAATGAGCGAGCTGCCCGTGTTACGAAAGTGACCCCACTTCCGTCAGTTGGCTTGCGAGCTACCCACTCACGTTCAAAGTGAGGGGGCGAGCGGGTGGATGAGTGAGTGTGCAGGCGGACCGCTTGAGTAACCCCACTCCTGCATGTTGACCTGCTGCTGACCTGCAGACTCCCGTTCCAAGGCACCTTCGACATATCCACGCTGACCGATCCGTTCTCCGCTACGGCAGCGAGGTGTTTGGCAACGTCGACGTGCGTCGCGGTGTCTTGGTTACTGTGTCGAGCTGCGTTCTGTATCGATACGAGCAAGATGCCCCAAGTGTCAACTTGGCACAGACACCTCGAGTGGGGTTTTGCAAACGTGACACTTTTTGACGCGTGCCTATTCGGTGTTTAGCGGCTGAGCGATTGCGGCTGCCTTCGTTTTCGTGTTTGCAGATGGGCGCAGCTCGTCGGCCAGCGACCCCTGACCTCGCGGCGGCGTCTCCAGAAACGGTCGCCGCGAGATTCGAGGCAGCGTCGCGGAGCGTTGCCGAGGAGACGGTTACCACGGCGACAGCCCCATCGCCGCCGCCGACGATGGACCACGCTTCTCCGTCGCCGTCGTCCCCGGAGACGAATCGCGACGCGCGCCCAGGTAAGTTTTTTTTGCTTAACTTTTCCGTTGTTTTCGTGGGATCGGTGCGCGTGGCGAAGCGCTTTCCCGGAAGAGCTGAGCATTTTTAGAAAATATTCTGGCAACGTGTGTTACAACAGGGTGTGCTTATAACGGTTGCCCTGGAGAGGGAGAGCGCTCGACACGCCTATCCCGAAAGAACAGCTCTGATTTCTTGACGTTTTTATCTTGCATGCACTATATTGTATGACACTTTAGTTAGGTTCCGGCTTTGGGTTTTATAGACAACACATAGCCGCAACACATAGCCACAACACTACAAAGAGTGCACAGTTCCGTACACATAACGTTACATGTTGTGTTCCAGCTTGCAAACAAACCGACTTGCGATCGTAGCCCCGGTCGCAACCCGCGGTCCGTCGGCACGCTCCGCGACGCGCCTCTGGGCGACGCGCTCGCCGTGATGCCGCCGCGATCAAAACGACGCGCGCGACCCTCGCGTCTTTATCTTCGGCCGCGGTTGCAGCGCGCCGGGTCCCTTTTGCTTTGTTCGAAAATAAACTTGAAAGTAGCGCGCGCGCGCGTTCGTACACCATGCATTATACATGCCGCGGCGGTGCCGTCACCGACGCAGCGATGGCGCGCGCGGCGCATTTGTTGTCACGATGCAGTTCTATTATACGCATTAAGACTCGCGACGAGTCCAGATTAAGACGAACCTGCCGCGCTAACGAACTAGCCGTGTGCGTGTACACACGGAGAGCTGTTGTTGATCGGCCGCTCGGCGGAGGCCTCCCGCAAGCAATGTGGGTCACGACCGTCGTTGACCGTACTTCGCTAAGCTCGTCAGTGAACGTAGGAAACATATACCGAAGGGCTCGAAAGTGCAGCACAGCAACGGATTTTGGTGTACTGCTGTAATGCCCACGCAGCACCGCAGCCTATATAACTATACCAACCCGTAGAACGTAAACTGATATTTACGGGAACTGAAAATAAATGTCAAGGTTTCTGCCAACAATTAATACATTTGAGAATTTCTCTCGAACGCTGCTCTTTTGGGATAGTAATTTCGAGGGTTTGCCCTCTCTCCTTCGTGACGTTTCGCCTCCCACATTGGAGGCATCATCCGGCTAATTGATCAGACTAGCCCAGCGATGCCTCCAGCGTGGAGGCATCCAACGTGGGAGGCGAAACGTCGCGAAGGACAGAGGAGGAGCACTGGACACAGCTATCGCGAAAGAGCAGCTGGCCGAGTGCAATTCTCACGCATCGAGCCGCGAGCACCTACGTCAAAACCAGTGAATATATTTTGTCGATTTACAGCCCCGCTGCTGCGCTGGCCGTTTAACCTGTCGAACAAAACAAGTAACCAAATGTCTCTGTTATGTTCTGTGCGGCAGAGGACGCGGTGTTGGTGGACGCCGAGGAGGCGGGCGACGGCGAGACTCCCCGGCTGTCCCAGGGCCTGGAGTCGCTGGTACAGGCCATGGAAGCGAGGCGGCAGGAAATGGAGTCGCTGCTGCAAGACGACGCGATGCAAGACCTGGAATCCCTGCTGCAAGGAAAGGAGCCGGGGCCTCGTGACCCGGAGTCGCCGCTCAAGGCCAGGGACGACGGCCCGCAGAGCTTCGAGTCCTTCCTGCAGGCTGCCGAGGAGATGCAAGGCCTCGACTCCCTGGTCCAGGCGATGGAGGCACGGCTGCATGACATGGAGTCGTTGGTTCAGGCTGAGAAAATGGACGGTCTGGAATCTGTATCGCTGACGGTTGAGGCGAGCCCACACAGAGCAGAGTCCTCGTTGCGGAACGAAGCGACGCGAGGTCTGGAGTCGCAGCTGCAGCCAGTCGAAGGAAGGCCCGAAGGTCCGGAGTCCTCGATCGAGGCTGCCGAGGAGGAGACGCAAGACGCGGAGTCTGTACTGCGGGCCGGGGAGTCGAAGCCGCAGGATATTGAGCCGCAGGATATTGAGCCGCAGGCGGAGGCCGGGCAAACGCAAGCTCTGGAGGAGGCCATATTGAGGAGAGACGACGCGAGGCCCCCGGGTCTGGAGGCCGTGCTTCGGGCCGAGGAGGCTCGGCACCGACGGCTCAGGGAGGCGCTCGCTCACTCGGACGCGGCCCACGGCGACGCGGAGGACATGTCGGAGGAGCTCGATGTACGTAACCGGCTAGCCCCCCGCGTGGAGATATTCGCAAGTACGGCCGGTCCACGCGCGTTACGACCGGGTGCCTTTCCCGAAGTCCGGTCGCAAATCAATTCACGCCATTTAATGCTATGCTGTGCTGTACATATTCGAAGCAGGAGTGCACTCGATACTTTCAGGATTTGGACATTGTACTGTTGTAGATATGTATAGTTTAAAATACCCAAAGTCAGAACACACATTTTTTAATGTTTTACTGTACATTACAGGTATACTGTGTACGGTACCAGCGTTCGCGAGTTTGACTGACGTTCGTAAATCGAGACTGCCTGTACACACATCCATCCGTTTAGCAGCAATGCAGCCGGCACACGGTGTATAACACGGACAGGAAAACGCGATCCGTTCCCACACTCGTCATCATTAGCACCTTTGTCGTTCACGCCGGTCGTACATTGCGAGGCTGTCACGGAGGCGCTACGAATCACAGTCAATCATACGGTGCGGTAGCCTTGCAGAAGCTGCTGCTTTATTGCTTTGCAAACTAAACGCTTCACAAATCTTACTGACGTAGGTTTTCACGGCTCGATTCGTGATGATTGCTCTTCAGAGCTGTTCTTTCGGGATAACCGTGTCGGGCGATCTCCCTCGCAAACTTTCGCCTCCAACGCCTGGTGATGCTTCCAACGTAGGTGAGACGTCGCGAGGGAGAGAGTTAGATAGCTCGACACGGCTATCCCGAAAGAACAGCTCTGAAGAGCAACCATCGTCACAAATCTGTCCATTTGGAAGAAGTGCAGCTGGGGTTTGTCCACTGAGCGAGACACTGCAGGGCCGTGGCTTTTCCTTTTTTAATACAGTAAACCATTCAAACACAAACATTGATCTGCCTAATGTTCACGAGTGGGCTGCTCAGTGTTAGCGCAAATTGATGTCTTCACTGCACTCTGTCTGGATGCAATGGCCATTATCTCAATTTATTGATACCGTACGCGGGTCCACTTTAGCCACCGTTGTCTGGTATTTTCTCTCAAAAGCTACAGCGATGTTTTGCAGTTTACTATCAACTCGGCGTAATTTTGTTTCGCCGTCAAATTGCGACTGTGTTTTTATAAATCTCAGGGCCCATTTGTCCTGTTGATTCGTCTGGCTGCGAACGCCCGAGTGGTCCAATGTGAATTTGACAATATAACGGTATCATCGTCACGCGCTCAATGTGTTCCAGGACCTTCACAGAAGCGTACAAAATTCAAACGACGTGACCGGATTATTCTGTTCCTTAATCCGCCCGTTTCAAAATTGACGACAACCCGCGTCGTAACTTCTTCAGGCTAAAATTCCACGGCCGATTTAAAGCGGGGAGGCATCTGAGAGGAATTCACCGGAGTGAGCTACCTCGCCATAAGTCAGCGCCATTGTACGTCGGCCCTGCCGCTGAAGATCGGATGCTCGTGCCGTCAATCACGCTGACATTAAACGCGCTGCCCCTGAGCGAGGCGCAGGAGTAGCGAGCATTATTTGCCGAGCGTTCATCTCCTGCTCCACAAATTTGACGTCCGTCTTATCGCATCGAGCGGCATTTCTTGACATTTCGCCGTCGCCATGGCTACGGCGCTCCCAGCGAGCGTCTGTGTCTAAATCGCGCGGAACGAATCCAGCTCCCTCCCGTATCTTTCTCTCTTTCACTCATTCCTCCCCCAACTCCGTCCACTCGCCGTCTGTCCCGCCGTTATCTATTTACTGATATTTATTTCTATTTTTCTATAACTGGTCTTTTTTTTTTAAGGCTCTTGAGACGGCGATGCATCGGCCAGAGGAGGACGGAGCACGGGGTCGCGACCTCATAAGCAACGGAGCTCTGGACACGAGCGACAGGGAGAAGTTGGCTGCCCTTCTTGCTGAATGGGAGACGCTTTATGAGCAGGTGCTGTAATACATGCCCGCACATTCAGCACGGTTTGAGCAATACATAAATAAATCCATCCATCCGTTTTCGAAACCGCTTGTCCTGGTGAGGGTCGCGGCGGCAGCAGTCCAAGGAGAGTGGACCAGACATCCCTTTCCTCGGCAACAGATTCCAGCTCTTCCTGGGGGGGGGATTCCCAGGCGTTCCCAGGCCAGCCGAGAGATATGATCCATCCAGCGTGTCCTGGGTCGGCCTCTGTGTCTCTGCCCAGTGGGCAAAGTCTACCATTGAATTCAGCTTGAATTCAGCTGAGCATAACTGTATTCGCTCCTACAGATACACGTACATTTTTTTTCTCTTTGGTCTTTATTTCACTGGGTTAAATTTGTTTCGTACGACTTCATAAAATAGATAACACGCACTATTTCAAAATGGATTTATGGCTCACATTCCAATTATTAGTGTGATTTATTATGGTTCGGCAGTCCTGTATAATATATTTTTGCGGCATATTGAGAGCTGATTTTACATGTTTAATGCACCGCTCGTTTGTCAGTCCCGTGCCGAATGACGGAGGAGGAGGCCCTCAACGGTTTCCGTTCTCACTCGACACCAATGTTATCCGTGAATGGGAATCCAACTGGGTTCTCTACGTTCATAGTGCAGCGCGCGGACCACTTCACCGCACACTCCATCCTGACATGCGCCCGATCTAGACCGGATCTTGGAGCAAAGCAAACAACGATAATAATGATGTTATAATTTACAACACGTCGCGCAAATTTGTTCGATGTCGAAGGTTTTCTAAGATGTAAGACCGTTCCGGTCAGAAATGTAAGATACTTTCACCCCTGGGTACAGCTCAAAATCACATCGGAGAGCTAAGAATCGATGATAACGACGGTGAGGATGTTGACGACAACATTGAAAATGACGACGACGATACTAATCTTTTCAATAAAAATGCAAAGAACTGTGTAAAGAAATGGGAAACTGTAATTTAACCATCGCGCTTCGAAGAATCGCAAAGAAGATCTATATCTGCACTATATTAGTTCTATTTGCAATATATTTGTTGCAATTATAGTTTTTGTTCTATATCTGTGCCTTGTTATTGTCCCCCGCCGACCCCCAGCTTAGCTTAACTTGTAAACATAAAAACATTGCTAATATTTAGTTTTTTAATCCTAGTATTTTTAAACCCTTGTCGTTGTGTTCCAGTCCATAGACATGCCAACACCGGGCTCTGAGAGAAACGGCATTTCGATCCTCTATGCGTCCTGTACCTATGGCAGCATTGACAATAAAGTTGAACTGAAACTGACGAGGCGACGCCGACGCCAAAGACAACAACAGCCGCGCGGTGACGATCCTCGTTCGCGCCCCGCACAGGCGGCGCACAGGCGGCGGCAGCTGGAGCGCCGCGTTGCGGAGGCGCAGCAGCGCGAGCGGGCCCTCCGCCTCGTGCAGGAGCGGGCCGCCTCCCTGAACCGTCGCCTAGCGGCCAACGCAGTCGACGGGACGGACGGCCTCGTGCCGTCCCTCGACACGCAGGTGAGGAGGGCCGCCGGGGCTCCACCGCACGCGCCCGCTCGACCTGCACCCCCGCGTCGTCAAATCAGCGGCGCGATCGCAGTTTGCGCCGTCGCTCTAGGGCGCCGCGGCTAACTCGCAGGGGCGCCGCAGCGGGGATATTCACGTGATATCCGTTCGCCACCAAGTGGCGGTGATGTCACCGCAGCGCTTGTGCCAGGCCCTATGCACCTTGAGGCCATGTTAATTGTCGAAGGCTCGCCGACAGGAGGTCACAGGACAGACCCCAGGTGTCATGGGCTGCCTGTGTTTTAGCCGCCGGGCGCTCTGCTTGCTGTTGCGAGCGTCGCTCCTCTGTTCTCCGCTGCTGTTGGAAGGCGACTGCCTCCAAATGCCGAGTAGCATCATCCATTTTCAGAAACCGCTTAATCCTGTACAGGGTCGCGGTGAGCCGGAGCCCCTCCCGGCAGACACAGGGTGCAAGGCAGGGCCATACCCAGGATGGGACGCCGGTCCATCACAGGGCACCTGGGGCAACATGTCCCAGTAGCGTCCTTCACAAACACCACCACCACCGGCGGCGGGAGCGAGCCGGGCGCTCGCGAGACCGTATTGACGCGCGGATTGAGAGTCGGCGCGTGTGTGCGTGCGCGGCTCCAGTCGATGGCGCGGGAGCTGGAGGAGGCGGCGGCGTCTCTGCGGACGGCCGAGCGCTCGTACGCCGACGCCGGTCTCGCGGGCGACGGAGCCGAGGCGGCCCGAGCCACGTCTCGCGTCGAGCTCACCAGGGTGAGTTTTTTTTTGTTTTTTAAACCGCCGCGCGGTTCATCTTTCTGTCGCGGTTGCGGCGGCGGCGGTGGTGGCCGTTGAGCGGAAATTTCGGGCGTTCCGGATTGCCGACTGCTGTCGCGTGGACACTGAACGCGACGCCCGATCGGTGGTATTTAGCGCGGCCGAGATGGTTTAATTTGGCGGAGCCGCTGGTTTGACGGGGTACCGAAGTGATTTTGCGGTAATGTATGGTCCGTTTTTGTGTATTGTAAATCCATTGTGTGTGCGCCGCCTTGCTTTCGTGAGTTATGATGATGACAGTGTTATTGTAATAGTTACAGACAGCCAGTGCAACGGATAAAAAATTATACCATGTATTGCCCCGGCTCATGGGGATTTCAAGATTAATGTATCTCAGGATAATTTTCTTTAGGAAGTCAAACTTCACAGTCTTGCCAGAAGGGGGTTGACCTGGAAGGTCCGTCCATTAATACATGTTGGCTGTCAGACACTTTGAAATTAGTTTCTAATTATTGTGTTGGATGAACTTTTATGATATCCTCAGAGGCAACGTGTGTGGGTACTGCACATTGTTATATGACACGGCTTGGTAAAGGAAGCTTCAGATGAAAAGATGCCGAGGAAAAGGCCAAGGAAGAGATTTATGACCAAGAAGACAGATGGCTAAGTGGAACAATTCGGAGATGGAAAAAGATTCCCACTGGGCAGACTGTAAGAGGGGAATGCTGGCTACAAGAAGCTTCATGAGGAACCACATTTATGTGAACTGAAGAAGGGCTATTGCCCGAAATATCGCCTATTATATATGTGTCCATTAAGGCCACAGTGTTGCGGGGTGAATAGCGCTGCCGCCTTGCAGTAAGAAGGTCCTGGGTTCAAATCCCGGCTCGGGTGCCTCTCTGTGTGGAGTTTGCATGGTCTCCCAGTGTCCGTGTGGGTTTTTGCCGGGCACTCCGGTTTCCTCCCACAGTCCAAAGACACGCTGCTGCACAGGTTAAGTTGCCTACAGACTAAATGGCCTCCGGTGCCCTGTGATGGACTGGCGTTACATCCTAGGTATAGCCCTGCCTTGCGCCCTGTGTCTGCCGGGATAGGCTCCGGCTCACCGCGACCCTGTACAGGATTAAGCGGTCTCTGACAATGGATGGGATGGATTGGAGGATAACAATAATATTATAATAATAGCATTTTATAGCGCGCCTTTCACCCGAGGGTCACAAAGCGCTGCACAAGGGCCGCGGAGAGAACGGCATGTCAACAACGACAGAAAATTAAACCCATAGCAACAAAAATGAAATGATTAAAGCTGCTTCGAATACACAGAAAGGTCGTTAAACTGGCAATCTTAAGAGCGGCAAAAATCTGCCAGCGTCCCCAAAGATGGATTGGAGGATTAGACGCGAGACGACGGCGGCGGCGAGGGAAATCCGTCGGACGTTCCGAGTCGCGCGCCTCCCCGGTGTGTCGATGCCGCTTTCGCCAGGCCATGCTGGAGGAGGTGCGGTCGAGGCTGCTGCGTTGCGGGTGCCCGGCGGGCTTCGAGGGGAGGGTGTCGTCGTGCCGAGCGGCGCTCGAGGCCGTCGCCCACGACATGAAGAGCCAGCGCTGGGCCTCGAGTGCCGAGCCCGACGTCATCATCAAGCAGCTTGAGCAGTGTCTGGTGAGCGCTCGCGGATTTCTCCCCCCTCCAACCGCCCACCGCGAGATTCTCTCACAGCTAAGAAGTGCGCGGGTTTGCTTCCCGGATCGGGTAACCTTTCTGTGTGGATTTGGCGTGGTCTCCCCGTGTGTCCGCGTGGGTTTCTGCCCCCTGGGATTTTCTCAGTGGACTGGCACGGTGCTGCGGTGAGAAGCGCTGCCGCCTCACAGCCAGAAGGTTGTAGGTTTGATTAGCGGCTCGGGAACATATTTTTTGTGCGTGTTCTCCCAGCGTCTGCGTGGGTACTGCGGTTTTCTCCCACAGTCTAATGACACTGCTGCTGCGGCTGTTGCTGCTGCTGCATGCCGCCTAGGTTAATTGGCCTGCTGACTAATTTGCCCCCCGGTGTCCTGCGGTGGACTGGCCTTACATCCTGAGTGTAGGCACCCTCGTGCCCTGTGTCTGCCGGGGTAGGCTCTGGCTCACCGCGGTCCTGTACAGGATTAAGCGGGGACTGATAATGACGTGGTGATATTCTCTCGGTCGCTCAAAGACTGGAGCAGGTGGCACTTGCCTGGTCGCCTCAGCCACTATATTAATAATCCCCCACTTACAAATCTCCGCACGGTATTCGTTCGTGCGTGCTGCCGTCACACTTCAGATTAGTCAAAATTGACATATCCGAAACAGTTAATGGCCTTCTAATTACTTAGTTTAGGTGAAACCCACATGGCAACGTCACCCCCCTACTGGCAGACCTTACTCACTAATCTGTAAATCACAGCGTATTTACGATAGCCTTGCCCTATTAGAAGAGTGCAAATATCCCTAAAATACGAAGGTATTATCACCATCATGGTGTTCGTATTGTTGTCGTCGTAAGAATACTGGATGTGGTGTGCTGGCTGTTGAAATAACGTCGTGGAGCTGAGTGGCGGCGTGACTTCTGCGTGGGAGGCTTCTCTCTGCCCCCTCCGTGTTTCAATTTTCAGATTTTTATTTCATTTCACATATTTACACACAGCTACGTTCCGTCACCACCCAACACCCCCACCCCCCAGGATACGTGTGTGTGCATCACGTGTTACGCGTGTGGGGAATTGGCGCGCGGTTAGTGTGCGGTTGACGTGCGGTTGACACTTCTGTTTACGTGCATTACGATTCGGTTTATATTTTAAATAAGAGGGTTGCTCTCCGTCAATCCACTGCTGCATGAAGCCCACTCTGGTTTGCGCCGGTTGGCGAACGCGGGCCAGAACCCCTTTAGATGTCAGTGATGTTAGCTGTGGTCAGGAATCCTCATCATCGTTATCGTCACCATCATCGCCAGTTAATATTGAAACCGCGCTTTCCACGTGGTGCATCCCGAGACGCCCTGTGTCTGGGGCCACCCCCGGTGGCAGCCGTCCCTGCGATATAGCTCCCTTATTTCCCCAATTAATTAAATTGTGAATAATGACGCGGGTTTTGACGGCTCGGATAGCCGCGTCGACATGACTCTCCCGAAGGAACGGCTCGCGATTGTAATTTGTGAGCTATTTATTAAATCCGTCGACGTCAATTCGAACTCGGGCCGCCGGGTTCACGGTGCAACGTGCCGCCAAATCCACCCCCGTAAATTTTAATGACATTGTAAATTGCGGAGCGCGTCTTGGGCCCGTGCCGTTTCGTTTATGTCACCGTGTGCGGCAAGATTAGCACTGTCCGTGCGGCGCTAAGCTATCCGGCGGCGATGACATCAAACCTCGGACGATTACGGGGCGCGTTTACCATTAACGCTCAAAAAGAGAACCGTGGAATGTTTTCGCGCGTTCCAATTAATCGCCGGCATTATTGTCACGCGCTCGTTCCGTTCCCGTCGTGTATTTCAATTCAGGGCGATTGACTCGGCGAACGAGGCGTTATCAGCTGTTAAAAACGTAGCCCGCATAAAGCGTAAGCCGTGGCGCGGATCAATGCCGTATCGGCAGGAGGCCCCCCTCGCTGTCATGGTTTCGTTTAAAACGTTACGTTTATCTCGATCGGGGAAACATGCACGGGGCGGGGGGGCGAGATTGACTCGTTAAAACTTGCCCCAGTTGTCAGAACGTAAATTCATCGCAGCGGTTGGTTAACGTGAGATATCAAAGGTTCAGCCCCTACGCTCGCTCGTGTCACTTGCTGACGAAAGGACCTTTACTCGAGGGAGTTCCAGCCACCTCCTCTATAGACAGAGTTTTTTTTTGCCTACTCTTCCACTTTGGCCAGACACGTCTCTGGAGAGGTGGGACTACCCACACTATACCCCACCACACGCCGCCTGCCGATGGACTCACGGCGTTGAACTCGTGAATACTGTTGGGTGGCGAGACACGGAAAAGGGGGAGTGGGGTGGAATTTAAGAAACTTGCAGCGATGGCACAACTGCCGCGCCGGGAGGTCAAACCGAACCTTTGACCCCTGGATCGTAAGTCCCCGCGTGCTGACCTTGACATGACTGGCAGCGTCCTCTGCGATCGATTGCGTCCCTAGGCGTGCTGCGATGTTTCTTCACTCTTATATCACTTGCGTGAGGTGATTTTTTTCCCCGAGGGTCCCACGCAGAAATGTGCATCGTTCGGCTTATTAAGAGTGCCCCTTGAGTTTTACGGTTCCCGTGAGAGTGAGATGACTTCTCTCTCTCTCTCTCGCTAACACGCACATAAAAATAATGTAGTTGGGTTCCTGATTATGTACGTGACTCCATCATCATCCACAGAGCCTGACTCTAGGCAAAATAAAATCCCCGCGATTGAAGTCACGCTCGTGTATTGCGAGTAAACCTTAAGGTTTAAAAATCTAATGTATTAAATATGAAAGTAAAAAACTCCCCTGTTGAGCTGTAGAGGTTGTGCCTTAGGCGGGCTCCTGTAACGGCTGGCACGATGCCCGCAATGATTTGTTTTGGCAGCGGCGTGCCTGGTTGCATTTTTAACACCCAAAACAGATAAGCAGGCAAATGCATCTCCTTTCTATAACGGTCTCCCCACGACAAAAAGTCATCAAAGTGTTTGGTTACATAATGCATCGGCCTCCCGCTGCCTTCTGGGAGTAAATAATCCCAGCAGCATTGATTCCTCACAGGCAAACTCTCGACCGGGGTTTGACACGGCTTCTGATTCAATGTTGGTGACCTGCCAGACTTTGAAGGCCAATGACCCTCTCTTTAAGATTTGGGTCTTAGTTTAACTATTGCGGCACCTCACAGATTGGCCGATAACATCATTGATGGTTGCTCTTCAGAGCTGTTCTTTGGGGATAGCCGTGTCAAGCGCTCTCCCTTTCTCTGTGTGGAGTTTGCATCTTCTCCCCATGTCTATGTGTGTTTTCGCCGGGCACTCCGGTTTCCTCCTACAGTCCAGACACTCTGCTTCATAGGTTAATCGGCCTGCGGACTAAAATGCCCCCGGTGTCCTCTGATGGACTGGCGTCCCATCATAGGTATGAGCCCTACCTTGCGCTCTGTGTCTGCCGGGATAGGCTCCGGCTCACCGCGACCCTCGGGTGAAAGGCGCTATATAAATGCTATTATTATTATGATTAAGCGGTGTCTGACAATGGATGGATGGATGGTTTCACGTTGTTTCTCTGCCTGTGTGTCGCCGCCTCGCTTCAGCTGCTGTACCGGCGACTCAGCGAGGCCAAGCCTGAGGTGGAGGCCGTGATTAAGCTGGGTCGCCAGATCGTCCAGAAGCAGCAGACTGAAAACCCGCGAGACCTCGACCAGAGGCTGACGTCGCTCAAGCTGCTCTACAACGACCTGGGAGCCCAGGTTTGTGATCTCGCGCGGACACGGGCCAGCCAGGGTTTGCGAGGCGTGCTGGGTATGACCGCGCCAACTCGCCCGCTTACTCGTATATGCGGCAGGGGATTTACAGGAGGCGTGCGGAGGTCAAATCGGACCGCCCGCGAATCGATGAGTTGTCACGATTCGAAGGTGGGAAAAATTTATTCAAGAACAGATTGTACCGATGTAGGTTTTCACGGCTATCTGCATTATAGTTGCTTTTCAAAGCTGTTCTTTCAAGATAGACACGGTCGAGCGCTTCCGCTCTCTCCTTTGCGATGTTTTTGCCTCCCACGTTGGAATCATCCTCAAGTGTCAATTCCAAAGTAATTACATACTTTATTGAGCATTCTTTGTATATGAGGGATGGAGTTTCCCCAGTTATAATAGGAACATTTTAAAAAGACAAAATATGCCATGTTCCAGGAGAATGCTGAAATATTTCTAGAAGGGAAACGTTTAACCGTCACAACTTTCGGCAGCAAATGCCATTAAAATCTATTTTTACAACCGTTGCTCGCAGCACTCTCGCATTTTCAGGACACGTGGAGCGAGGTTCATGCGCGGAACATTTATCAGAATACGCTGGAAGCCAGAAAAAAGGTCAAGCGAAAATCCGAGAGGGAGACTAAGAAGGATGTGGATGGACGACCCGAGAGAATGGTCAACGTCCAACGGTTATGAAGCTCTTATGAGAAGAGCAGAAAATAGGGGACCCTTTGAAAGAGAAAAAAAATTCATTACGAACCTTCGGATCGAAGACGACATCTGATGATGATGCAGCCGCGCGGCGTGCCGAGCGAACGAAGCTCCGCGCGCGAGGGATGCGCCGGGCGTGAGCTCTCTCGCCGAGCGCGTCTCAAGCCACAGTAAGACGTGGGGAAAACTCATCGTTGATAAGTTGCCGGTTTCAACGGCTGCTGTCCAGGTTCACCCAGTTGGCCGGTTGCTCCAAGATTTGTGGCAGTGTCGGAGCAGAATCTCACGGCCGGATGCCTTTTCCGACGCCAACCTCCTTTAGGCGGAGGGTCTTCGGATCGTTATTTGTCTGTAAGCTCCCCGCAGACCTGTTCACCGGGGGAGGCCCTAGTATGAGTGCTAGACTCCAGGTGACATAGCTCTGGGGTTCATTGGAACACGCAAACCTCTCCACCGTGATAACTGTCACATGAGAAATTGTAAATACTGCACAAACACAAAACGGTGTCGTGTAATAACGTCCCTGCAGTGCGAATTGGCTCGGGCACATTAACTTTAAATTGATCTCGGTACTATTAGAAAACATTGGTGACCGCATCCTCACTACGGGCAGCTCTGTCGGTGCAGGATATGGGCCCGCGTGTGCCGTGCGGTGGACCGTGTCGTCGATGCCGCAGCGAGATTGTCCAGTCCATATCCGGTGGCCTTTCGCGACAACATCGGTCGTACGTGACGAGCGTTTGGATGGCGGCAACACGCGACGCGAAACGGCAGCTCCGCGAAGACGTTCCTCGTCTCGCCGCCCGAGGGAGACGACGAATTTACGCAAACGCACGATGCCTCCGCTCCCTCTGCGCAGGTGACGGAGAACAAGCAGCGGCTGGAGAGGGCCCTCAAGCTGGCTCGGAGGCTGCGCAAGGAGCTCAGTTCGCTGAGCGAGTGGCTGTCGGCCGCTCACCGCGACCTGGCGAGCCTCTTCGCCTCGAGGGAGGCCCCCCACGTGGAGGACGAGAGGCAGGGCAACACTTACGAGGTGACCGAGACCACAACCCACCCATGCGCACATTAAAGGCCTTCCTTCCCTTCTTTACAGGCGGCACCAGTGTTGATTTGGGTGGCGTTTCGTTCTGTTCTTAGACAGCCATTTTCAACCGGTGATAGGTAAGATAGATGTTTATTATTACAGCAGAAAAATACCCAGTGAGCTTGCAAGCTCTTTACGGTGGGTCGTGACTCATCAGTGGGCCCCGAGCGCCACCGAGTGGTCCGCGGAGACCAGACCAGAAACCCTGCTCTAGAGCAGTGCAGAGCTTTGTTGTTTTGTTCGGTGTTGCCAGTTTAAACGGCCTCTGTCCAGGTTGACCCAAGTTGGCCGGTTGCCCCAATGGTGGGGATATTGGAGCAGAATTTTCTGACGCCAACATCCTTTAGTCGGATAGTCTTCGGATCATTATTTTTCTGCAACCTTCACCCAGACCGGTTCACCAACCGAGACCCTAGCAGGCATATTAGACTTCAGGTGACATAACTTTGGGAATCATTGGAACGTGAAAACTCCTCCACCTCGATAAGGTTACAAATCCATGGCGGGCTGATAGGTTTTATGTTCCGACCCAGCATGGAATACAGGTTTGGTGATAATAATTCATGTTTTGGACTCGCATAACCAATACAAAACGTTGTGATGAAATTATTCTTAAACAAAGATAAGACCGGCAACAAAAACGATGGGGAAAAAGCCATCCTTCAATTTCAATTACTGGCGCGGCGGGCGACTGAACGTTATTGTCAGAGGGAGGCTGCACCACAAAAGTAAACAAATAATGAGCAAAAACAATCATAGAAATATAATCTTCCGATCGGGAATAGAAATATAAAAATAGAAAACTCAGCCGAGTACGTGACAGGATGGGATAATGTGTAGAGTCTCCGTGTACGGAAACACTGAGCAAGACGGACGCCTTATTTAACCTCGCGTCGTTTTGTTGACTTATCAGAAAATATTGATTTTTTTTTTACTTTAATGATATTTCAGAATTTGATATGAGCCGTATTAATATTGAATGAGTGTCTGCAACAATCACGTTACAGGTTCAATTGTGAAAGGTTAAAGATTCAATTCCAGCGCTTTCGTCCTCTTGGGGGAAGAAGCACCGTAACAAAACGATTTTGGGTTTTTTTTTTTTTCCATCTTCGACACAAGCCACGCGTTTGTCCCTGATGCTCTTGTCTTACCCCATCGTCCACAGTGTGCACGGGGCACTCCAAGCCGCCGAGTGCTCTCTCAGTCCAGGTCGGGTCACGTTAATTTGCTCTGAGCACCATTCTCAAGAGTTTGCACGGACGTTAAATACAACACGTGCGCGCGCAAGCCCCTTTTTTGTCAGTCCGCTCTCGTAGGAGGGCCTTGCCGCCGCTCCCTGCCGGTCGTTGGGATAATTTTACCATAATCTGCCAACCACGCTGGTCAGTACATGGTGGTGCAGTGGTGACATCTGTGGAGTTTGTGTGTTCTCCCCCTGTTCTGCGTGGCCTTCCTCCGGGTTCTCCGGTTTCCTCCCACAACTTGGAAAAAAAAAACACTTATTAATGAAGGCCGATAACATAGGACACAGTGTGAGGAAATAGGTTGGCGCCGGCAAACCTCCTGGCTGCGTCCTCCGCCGTTCTGCTGTTTCTTCGCGCCTCCGAGTTGTTCTCTCTCTGAATTAATACCTGCGAGATCGAACGAATATGTGCCACGCGTTATGAATATATTTTTTTTATATGGTCATCTTCTTCTTTTTTGCGATTCTTCGAAGCACGGTGGTCAGCTTCTGGACATCGTTCTCGACCGATTAACGGTGGCGCCGCGTTACAGAGCCTGCGAGCGGAGGTGGACAAGCGGCGGGCGAGCATGGAGGGAGTGGTGGAGGCCTGGCTGGCGCTGAGCGGCCTGCTCGTGCCCAGGGCCGGCACCAGCGAAGTGGAGGCGCGCGTGGGAATCGTGACGGAGCGCTGGGCCGCCCTCACCACACGTCTGCGCGAACTCACGGTGAGAGCGCAGGGAACGGCCGCTCCGTGGCGTTGTGAGTCTGACGAACCTTGTTGAGAAGGTGTTACTTCCCTAAGCAGCGGTGAAAGTAACTAAAGTTTCTTACCGCTTCCCACCTGTACTGGACTGTACGGTCCTGAACGCCTTGGCCGCTTTCTTGCGGACAGATGTCACTAATTTCAACACATTTCAGGTCTGCGAATTTACATCAGTGTATTAGTTTGACTGTCATTCGACGAACGCCGCTTTCAGTTGCAGATCAGGCAAGAAAGTGCTGCCCCCCCTATACTATACGAGGTGACTTGGCAGCTGTCAGCAAACGGACATTAAGTCTTTCTGCGCGATGCGCTGTTCGTTACGTCGCTTCCCAACGAAGACGTTTGGCAGAGAGGGGGGGGGGCTCGGGTAATTTAAAAGTGACTTGACCTCTGCCGAGCGAGTTGCGGACAGAAGTCACTCGGAGCGATCTCCGAGGCATCTCTGCGATGTTCGCTTCCGTGGGCCATCTCTGCGTCACGGAGGTTTGCGCCGTTGTGCGGGCGATCCGAATGGCTGATCCTCCTCGGGGCACGACGCCGGTGGAAAAAAAAAAGTAAAATTACTTTCACGCTCAACGGCAGCCGTGTGAATGCCCTGTGCCGCTCGTGAATTCGATCTCTCGTCGGAACATCCGTGACGGTGTTGGCAGCAGATTTGAAGTGCAGCTTGATTATTCTTGACAGCTGTCGCCGTTAACATACACTGCATTTACTGATGTAGGTTTTCACGGCTCAATGATTGAGAATTTGCTTTCCAAAGATGTTCTTTTGGGATAGCCGTTTTGAGCGCTCCAGCGCTCTCCTTCACGATGTTTCGCCTCCCACGTTGGAGGTATCCTCAGGCGTTTATTTTAATTATTGTTTAGCATGTGGAAGGAAGTGGATTACGGAGAGCAAATGTACACACACGAGGCGGCAACGCTGTGATTGCGAGAACCCACGCGGACACGGGGAGAACGTGCAAACTCCACACAGAAAGGCACCCAAGCCGGGATTCAAACCCGGGACCTTCTTGCTGTGAGGCAGCAGCGCTACTCACCGCGCCACCGTGCCGCCCCAGAGTCATAGACAGCATAAAAATAAAGGCCATTGCAGGTTGTTCCTGTGGGTGACATTAGGTCCAGAATGCCATTAGCTGCGGAGCCCACGCCTTATTGAATAGGCTTAGTTCAGATACGGTCTTTTCCCTTTTGTTTACCGAGCGTGATTGAATATGCAAATTAATTAATCGTATTTGTGTGCCGCTTCGTTAATCGGTGTCACCTCGTGACGAGAGCACTGTGCTTCATTGAGACACGCCTCCAGCCACTGACGGTGGTAATCGAGCTGGTCATAGTAGTTTGTCGTCATGCCACGGTGATTGTGTTTGCATCCAGCTTACGGGTTAATCCCTGTTGCCCAGACAAGAGTCGCCAGTCATCATCATCACCATCACAAGCCGTTCTCTATCCACTGTCGGATGAACACCGTCCCACGTCCTGCGCCATCCCTCATGGTCCAGTGCGATGCACCATACATCGACTGGTTCCGGCGCTCCATCTCACGTGTTTGGTCGATTCGCGTGTTTGTTTGCGTCGCAGAAATCCCGTAAAAAGCTTGGCAAGCTCACTCAAAATCTAATCTCTCTATCTCAGCGGTTGACCTCTTGGGCGTGTTCTGGCCTTTAGCTGTGATTCCATCGCCAGTCTCTCCCATCAGCCGTCAATCCCATCAATCGCTGTCCTGCCCAATACAATTGAATTTTCGTACCCGTGGCGCAATGCTT
>JAZEWU010000045.1:3373821-3394492 GCA_036362915.1 Geotria australis | reverse complement strand
GAGGAGGAGTGGTGCCGGCCGTCGTTGCTCCAGGAGGAGCTCTGCGACCTCCGCCTCTCGCTCACCGAGGCCGAGAGGAGATCGATGCCTCACCAGCTGCCCGGCGACATCAAGGGCCTCCAGGAGTGCCTCGACCAGATACAGGTCAGCCAGGGGTGACGTCCACACAGAACAGAACACCCTATATACCTCGCATCACTACTCGCGACCCACTATGCGGCGAACCTGTGGGGTAGTGGGCGTTGTGAGCAGCTTCTTAGCCTGGTGATACCTCCAACGTGGGTCAAGGCGAAACATCACGAAGGGCAGCAGAGGAATGATGCCAGTTGTTGCTTCGCGTGTGCGAGTCGGTCGTACCTCACCACCTGTTGGACTGTGCGCCGGAGGGACACGAGGGTGCGAAATAAAAATGAGAAGTGATTTGGATTCTGGCCGCGCAATGTTCCATCATGTACCTAAAACTTTGCTCTTAAGAGCCGCTCTTGAGAGCCGTAGGGAGTGTTCTTCCACTCCAGTTCCTCCCGCGGACTGCTATGTGCTCGCATGAAATGTTCACGAGAGCTTTTGCTTTCGCACTTTTTGAAAATAAACACCATTTATTATTATTATTTATTTCATTTAACAACACGTACGGTATTCGTTGAGAGTCGAAAGGCGCTCATTCAAAGCGATAGAGCGACGTGGAAACCTACTGACAAGCGCGGGGGAAGGGGGGGGAAGGCAGGCGTGCTGTTAAGCCAGCGCCAACATTCGCTAGACACCACGTCCGTTACATTACACAACAGCAATAATAATAATAACGCCACCGCACTATCCACACAGGCCACCTTCAATAGCTTGCGTCGCTGCACCGGCCACTCGCTTCAACACCATCCCGCACTCTACGCGGCTCATCACAGCACCTAATCCGCACACCGCGCTCACGCACAACCTTCGCACAATGCCGCTTCTCCGCCGCGGCACCTACAACCCGCAACAGCCCGTAGCCACATCAACAACGCCAACACGATATCCCCCACAGCCTTAACAAAACTACCAAAAGAACAACTTTTCACCAACACACGGCAACTACTGAGCCAGGCTCCGCGCCTCCAAACCCACGGGCGCGATGCACTCGGGGAATGTGCGCAGTCCCCGGGTTACGAACGAGTTCCGTTTTGAAGTCTGTCTGTAAGTCGAATTTGTATGCAAGTCAGAACAGTGACGTACGGTTCACATCTAGCGTGAATTAGTCAAACGTTTGTCTTAGTTTATGGTATATATTTTACCTAAAACATCTTGAATATAATAATACGGTAATAATAATCAACCGCCGAAAACGCGGAGTGTTTTGAGCGTCGCGCAAAGCAGCCCGCCCGTTCGTTAGTACGACCCATTGTATGCAACTCGATTTTCAAAAATAATAGGTTTTACGGAGACCGACCCCAGGGCACGCTGGAAGGAGTATATCCTTCTGCTGGCCTGGGACCGCCTGGGAATCCCCACCCCAGGAAGAGCTCCAGTCTGTTGCTGAGCAAAGGGATGTCTGGTCCACTCTCCTTGGACTGCTGCCACTGAGACCCCCCCGCCCACCACCACCAGGACAAGCGGTTTAGAAAACGGACGGATGGATGATTAGGACACCGTGAGGTTTGGCCGGCGTGGTAACGGCGTTGCGCGCGCGGGGCTCGCAGGTTTGCGTGGACGAGCTGCCCGCGTGGAGGGAGCGTCTTGAGCGGCTGCGGGAGAGTGCGCAGGACCCGCCGGGCGGCGACGGACAGGAGGCCGCGTTTGCGCCGCCCGATGCTGAGCAGACGCGAGAGCTCACCGGACTCTTCCACCTGTGGGACAAGGTAACGGGGGTGAAAGTCGGTCGGATCAGTTTTGATTTAAGCTGGAAGGAACCGTTCAGCTGTGGTAGCTGTGTTACACCGGGGGACTATTTAATCAGCGGGAAAATTAAGCCAGGCTGCGTGTCGTTGCACTGTGTGAGGTAAACCGGAGTACCCGGACGCGGGGAGAACATGCACAAACTCGACACGGACAGGCAGCCTAGCGCGGGAATCGAACCCGGGGATTTCTTGCCGTGCGGCAGCAGCGCTACTCGTCGTGCCACCGTGGGGTGCTCTCCTCAGCGGTGAAAGTACAGCGTACCGGTAGGAAAGTGGCCAGCGCATTCGGTACAGAACTGGTCGGTATTTGACCTTATCGGGGAAATCCACGCGGACGAGAGTTTGCGCGGTCAGAAATGTTCGATACTTTCACGCCCGGCTGTTCCGAAACACTACCTCCACGGGGGGCCGTTCGTTCGATCGCGTTCTCTCGCACCGCGCGCCCAGGTGTCGCACGAGTTGCCGGCGCGCTGGCGCGAGGTGGAGGGGCTCCTGCACTCGCTGTCGCGCCTGGACGAGCGCTCGGGGAAGCTGCTGCCGGCGCTGGCCGCCGCCAGGACGCGCCTGCGCTCGCTCAGGGACGAGGCTCGCACGCGGGGCGCCGGCGTGCAGGTGAGCGCAAACCGGGGGAAGGCGGCGCGCTCGAACGACGCGGCCACACGGGTGAAATCGTCGTCGTTGTCGCGAGCCGATTAATCCTGGAACCGGGTCGCGGTGAAGCCGGAGGCTGTCCTCGGCAGCAGGCACGGGGCGATTTCTGACGATGATGGAGATGAGTTGGGGTGGCGCAGTGGTAACATCCGCGCCTCACAGAAAGAATGGTCTTGCCCGAGGCGGTTCGATTGCCGCCTTGGGCGCCTTTCTGTGTGGAGTTTCGTGTGTTCTCCCCCTGTTCTGCGTGGGTTTTCTCCGGGTTCTCCGGTTTCCTCCCACAACAACAACAAAACACTCATTAATTAGTTGGCCGAAAACATAATGTTTAGGAAGCAGTGTGTGGAAATATTGCGCCGGCAAACCGCCTGACTGCCTCCTCCGCCTCTCTGCACTTTCCTCGCGCCTCTGAGTCCTTCTCTCATCGAATTAATATATTCATTCATTCATTTTCTGAAACCGCTTAATCCCGTGCAGGGTCGCGGTGAGCCGGAGCCTATCCCGGCAGACACTGGGCGCAAGGCAGGGGAATACCGAGGATGGGACGCCAGTCCATCGCATCGCAATTAATATATTCGACATTGAATAAATATTTGCGCGTTATAAATGTAAAATTATTATTATTAGTACAATTCTCCATGCTCACAGTTCCAGTGAGAGCCACAGGAGGGCCTTGTAAGCCCAACTATGCCCCGCCGTTAACACTTTCAGCATTCTTAGGCTGCGCCCACAAGGTGGCACCAGCGCGTATGAAGAAACGAAATGCTGATGGTAATATTTGCCAGCCCTTTGCCAAGCCAGTGCTCAATTAACGCTTCCTCATGCCGTGTTCACTCATCGGGTGTGTTTGACCCTACTTCACCACACCGCCCAGCGCTGGTTGTTGAAGGCGAGCGGCCCCAGGGCTGGTTCAGATATCACTCGACACTTAGAGTTGCCAACCAAGACAAGTGCCAACCCTACTGACCACTGACGTTAGACTTGCACAGAATAAGTTTAAGAAAAACGTCTTCAATTCAACTTTATTGTCAATTCTGCCATTTGTACAGGACATATAAGAGGATCGAGATGCCGTTTCTCTCAGACCCCGGTGTTGGTATATACACGGACTGGAACATAACAACAAGGGTTTAAAAACACGTGATCCAACCTAAAAGGGCTTTATTAAGGGGTAAGCAAGTTATAACATCTCAGGGCACCGGGGGCAATTTAGACAGCAGGACAATTAACCTAGGCTACATGTCTTTAGACTTTGGGAGGAAACCGGTGTACGCGACAAAAACCCCACGCGGACACAGAGATAACATGCAAACTCCTCACAGAAAGGCACCCGAGCCAGTAATCGTACCGTGTTGCTGTGAGGCGGCAGCATTTCTCACCGTGCCACCGTGCCGCCCGGCATGCCGCTCCTGATTGCTATGCTGGTCTGTGAGCGCACGGCTGGCACGACACCTTGCCAGTGAGTGACCTTTATTTAAAAAGCACCGACCGTATCCCTACACACGAGGGCACAAACGATCACTGCTCCCACTGCCGTTGGTAAATCTATGGGGGTTGGGGGGGGGGGATCATGGCTGGTGTTGAACGGCATTGGAGCGAGCAATTCTGCTCGCTCACGGATCCTGTCACGGCAGACTATCTCCCGTCTCGGGGGACGAGCCCGGCTACGCGGATAAAACACCCGCGGGGGTAACGGGCGAGCGGCGGGTCATGACAGTGGTTCCCAAAGTGTGCGCAGCGGGGCCCCGGGGCGCCGCAGCTAACTCACAATGTGCCCCGCGGAATAGTCTAAATTTTCGATATATTTGCCCACATTATAATTTCTGACTTTGGGCGCCCGTGGAAAAAATCCTGATACACTGAAGGCGCCGTGAACCGAGAAAGTCCGGGAACCACTGGGTTATAACGCGGGACAATTGGCGCACGGCGCAGATCGGTTACGGAACGCGCACACTGCTTGGCAACGCTGCCGCAGGGATCGTCTCATCCTCAGCTGTCGCACGTCCTCATCGACTAATGTATTCAACGCGGTTTACGCCTTATTGCCCACGAGCAAATCGCCAGGTTGGCGTCGGTTCTAAGCGGCTGTCAGCCTGACCAGTGCTTGCATGGCTGGCGACGGTGCATAACAGGTGTTATAGGTTGTGGAGTGATCATTTTGGCAGCAGAGGGCACTGAAGCTCATTCTGCCTGTTGTACTGTACTTCTATTATAATAATAATAATCGCATTTATAGAGCGCCTTTCACCCGAGGGTCACAAAGCGTGTTTATTCATTCGTTCATCGCCAGTGCCCGCTTAATCCCGCAGAGCGTCGCAGTGAGCAGGAGCCTACGTTGGAGGCATCGCCAACGTGGGAGTCGAAGCGTCGCGAGGGAGAGCGCTCAGTGACACGGCTATCCCGAAAGAAGAGCTCTGAGAGCAACCATCATGAATCGAGCCACTGTGACAAACCTACATTAACACATTACATTTGTGTTTTCAATCCTTTTGAATGAATTCCGCATCTGAGGGTTTGAAACACCGGTTTGGTTTACAATCTCACGGCACAGCCTGTGGCAGAGAGCCCACTTGCGGGAATCTTTCGTGAAATCCTGTGAAAAATCTCTGCTGCAGTTTTTCTCCGACACGAATACTTTCTGTCTTGATGTTGTTGACATGCCGTTCTCTCCGCAGCCTTGTGCAGCGCTTTGTGACCCTCGGGTGAAAGGCGCTCTATAAATGCTATTATTATTATTAATCGCTGCATGAGATCTCCAAACAGATCCTTCATCTCATAACACGTGTCTATAGCACGCTCGGAATAAACTTTGGGCAACAAAGCGTTTAATATTCATCAGTTTTTAACGTAGATGATTCATGTGCTAGGCCCCTTGCCGAAAAACCCTAATATATACTTTCTCAAAGTACTGACGTATTGATTTGGCAATGTTCTAAGAAACAACGTGATGAATTACTTTTTTTTTCTAATAGCAAAGTGAGTGGAAGTAAGCACACTCGATGCGCTGTGCTTAATAGTGTTGGGTAATAATGATTCACAGGACAGGACATCCAACGTTTTAATTTGTATGTTCTTTTCTCCACAGAAGCTGGAGGGTTTGGTGCCTTTTGACCTGTCTGCCGTTAACCCGTTGTTGGCCGAGGCAGAAGAAATGGAACGTGCGGGGCTTTTACCAGAAGAGCTTAAGGTAATATGCGTCTGATGTTCACATTAGGGCTACGAGACAAATCTATAGATCGTCAAGATATATCTCATCAAAGAATACTTTGAGACGTAATAAACGTAACGTATCACAAAGGTGCGACTAGTATATTGTTTTTTCAGAGATGTTACGGAGTCATTAAATTTGCGTACTGCAGCTCTGATGTCCTGTTTTTACATTTTTTTTTTACTATTTAGTTTTATTATGTAACTATTTAGTTTTATGATAATGCTTCCAACGTGGCAAGAGAGAGAGAGATGGAGGTCGCTCAGTGACACGGCTATCCCGAAAGAACAGCTCTGAAGAGCAACCGTCATTAATCGAGCCGTAAAAACCTACATCAGTGTATTTAATTTTAGCTGATTTTTTACTTTTTAAATTGTAGAGCGCCCCTGTGACGTTACTTTTCCTTCGCGGCACGATACAAGTCATCTATCTCCCAATACATTACATCGACGATCACCCACATAGACACGGGGGTCAACTTTGCAAGTCGGCTAACTGCAGGGGTATTTGAAAACTAGGCTCATAGGCGGCTACGAGACTGTATTGTTGCACAATTCACAAGGGAGGCCATCACAGTGCTAATAACATGGCCATTTACTCATCAAACGAAAACATTGCGTGGCTGTTATCTGATTAGCTGTCCTACGAACCAATTTGTAGTGTCTTAAAAAAAATAATATTGTAAGTGGACTGTTAAAATATATATCGGGCAATATTCACATCTTGACAAAACAGACCAAATGTATTGCTTTGGCAGCACTCTGGCCTGGACACTGAAACTAGCGCCAGCACTGGGCAATCATAACTGTCAATAGCGTTTTCATCATACAAAGTGGTGGTGCTCAACCAATCAATAACAATTATTGTTTTTGATGGAGACATCAGCAAGGATTTTATATAAAAAATTGGACAAAATTGAGCACGATTGAAATTGTGAAATTGTCCCCATTTTTTTAATGCATCGTGATCAAATGATCACGCAATTTTACCGTGTACGTTTTTTAGCGGTCGTGCTGCCGTACAGCTCTCCGATGTGTTTTTGAGTTTTGCGATAGCCGTGTCTGGTCTTCTTCTTTGCGATTCTTCGAAGCACGATGGTCAGCTTCTGGACATCCGTTGTCTTTCAGCTCCTCGGCCTCGAAGTGTTTGGTAGAATTCGCAGGCAATACCAAGTATTACCTGACAGGGATCGCGACGTGAACGCTTCTACCTTGACCCCCGCCGTGTCTGGTGCAAGAACAACACGGGATACTTGCTGTGTCACAGGTGACAGTGACGAATTTGCATACGGAGTGGATGGAGTTGAATGAGCTGATGCGAGGCCTTCCGGCAACCAATCAAGAAAAGCCCTACTCTGCTGATGGAGGTATCTGGCCCACATCAAATGAAATAAACTCATTCATTCATTGTCAGAAACCGCTTAGTCCTTTACAGGATTGCGGTGAGCCGGAGCCTATGCCGGCAGACAAACTACTTTTTTTAAAAACGCAAGCTCATGCTCTTAAGATTTAATTTACAACTTGAAGTTTGTTACGTTTAATGGGGGATGAAGATTTCCAGTTTGAAAGTAATAAATACTCAATTTTGCTTTGGGGGAAAAAATGCCACCTGTGCTTTGTGAAGAGAGCCATCATTTTTGGGCCCAAGCGGTAAGACGATGACAAGCTTGCTAAATAAATTGCGGGCTGCCACCCTGCAGGAGTTTCTATTACACTTTCTTGATCGTGAATTTGTTGAATAATATACGCTGAGATTTTCAATCTGCAGGCAGGCGAGGGGCCTGTGCAGCGATTAAATTACGCCGTTCCCGCGTCTTGCTCGCTGTCTGTGTGGATGTTCTTTGGTTTTTCTTACATCTATTCATCTGTGCATCGGTCTCTCCCTGTCACCCTCTTCGTTTAGTCTTTCATATTTTATTCCCGAGTTGCTGCTCTTCTTTCAATTAAAATGTCTTCTTGAAATATGAAAATTGGCCTCTTCTTTTTTTGAAATCGTAATTAGGCCTAAGTTAGATTGGGGGCATGATGAGTCAAGCATTGCTCGCCGCTTGGTACATGGAGTCATTTATCATTCGGTGCCAAAGTAAGCTTCAGTTGTAACAAGGTCTGAGTGGGAGATAACTTGTGAAGTGTGTGACTCTTTATTAATCAGAACACACCAAATATTTAGACTTTTCTTCATAAACGTTTTAGCCTCGAGGGCAGTGCGTTTCAGTTTGTTTACTCGCTCATTAAAGTTCCGATAAATAGATTTGCATTAAAGTTTGCTCACAGTGGCATGTGTTCGCTAACACGCTAATATGCTAATATGGAGACAACGTTCGCTGCTAATTTGCACTATTATATGCTTAGTGCATTTGAATTAAGGTAAAATAATAATATGCTAGCACACTGTAATGTGTTTATTGTGTGCTATTCACCTAATTACACATGTTTGGTCAATTAATCCTCATCAGCCCTGGTCTATCCACAGCTGGATGAAGGCCTCTTGTTTGTATTCTCCCCCTGTTCTGCGTGGGTTTCCTCCGGGTTCTCCGGTTTCCTCCCACGAAAAAAAATCACCCATGAAAATAATTGGCCGATATCATACATTTTAGGACGCATTGCCTGGAAAATGTTGGCACCGGCTGGCTGCATGGTTGACCCCCCGCCCCCCCACTCTTTAAATCCACGTCTCAACCATGACCAGGTGCGGAATTTTCGCGCGTTACAAATTGTATGACTGATGGTTGCTCTTTTCAGAGTTGTTCTTTCGGGATAGCCGTGTCGAGCGATCTCCCTCGCGACGTTTCGCCTCCCACGTTGGAAGCATCATCAGGCTTTCAACGTGGGAGGCAAAACGTAGCGTGGGAGAGAGGGAGAGCGCTCGACACGGCTATCCCGAAAGAACAGCTCCGAAGAGCAACCATCAATGACCACGTTTCACAATGACGTCAGAGGTGTTGGCGTTTTAATGCTGGAATTGTCTTGTCGTTTGAAGGGCCTGTGATGGACGTTGCTCGGGTTTCTGCGACGCCGGCGTCGGTGAAAGGTGCTCCGATCGTCGAGCAGCACCGTCAGCTCCCAGCATGCCCAGACGACGCCTTCCCAGAATTCCAAGCGCGCGTTGCGGGCCTCTCTGATTGGTTGGCTGAGCGTGAGAAAAACTTGACGCCACAACCCGTGAAATTTGGCAACTTCGACGACATAAACGGAGAGATTCAAAAGCTAAAGGTAAAATAACACCGAGTGTATATATATTCATTATATTGGCTGGTGTCTAACACGTATAGCTTCTTAAAATAATACATTTGCAAACTAAGATGCACTGTTATTGCCGGTTTAAATGACCAGTATCCAGGTTGACCCGGGTTGGCCGGTTGCCCCCCAATGGTAGGGGTATTTGAGCAGAATTTTGTCTGCTGGATGCCTTAACATCAACTCCCTTTAGTCGGATGGTCTTCCGTTCGACGAGCCAGCGCGTCGTTGCTCCGCGGCACTCGAGCGTTAGATTTTCTCCTTCTCATTTCTGCTCCCTCTCAGAACGCTTCGGTCGTACAACGTTTGCACTGGCGTCGAGCCAGAAGCAAAAATGCTTACTTTATACTCGCCGAATTTCATATGTACGCAAATCCGGGCATTTGTAGAATGAAATGCAGCAAGTAAATATAACTGCGTGAGCGTTTGCGGCTAACCTCCGTCGCCGCGTGTAATTTTTGTGCGTGCGTGGGCGCGTGTTTTCCCGGCAGGCTGTCCTGCGTGGTCTGAGCCTCAAACGGCCGCAGTTTTATGAGGTCATGACATCGGTTGAGAAAATCCGCACCGGGCCATCACTCCTTCGCTCCAACGGTTTGCATCAAAGTGTTTCCCGGTGTTAACCTCACGGTCACTGCCTCTCCTGTTTATCCGCGCAGAATTCTACCGCGGGGCATTAAGAGATAACTTTCATGGGAGCCGCGCTCGTGTGCGTGTTTTTATTTTTATTTATTTCCCAGTAACACCCACCCCTGTTCACCTTTTGCCGTCACATAAATTGGATAGGCGTCGTGTGACCCGGCTGACGTTGCCAATGTGCTTTTTGCCGTGTGGACGGCGTAAGTGTCGGCTGCGTTTGTCCGATGAGGGATTATAGAGATTTTTCGCGCAGGCACCGAACGGGCGTTTCTGAGCGGACCTCCGTAATTTGCAACGAAACCTCGGTGAAATTGTGTTGATAATAAAAAATGTTTTTTTTTTTTAGCGAGCACATATTCTACTTTTGGTCAAGGACGAAAGACGGATATTGAGACGGGGAGAAATTGGTACCTTTCAATGCCAAGGAAGGCGGCGGTCTTTATCATTCATTTGTTCATTGTCAAACCCGGAGCCTATCCCGGCAGACACAAGACGCAATGCAGGGCTATATCCAATATGGGACGCCAGTCTATCACATGGCACCGGGGACAAATTAGTCAGCAGGCCAAATAACCTACGCAGCAGCATGTTTTTGGACACTGGAAGGAAATCGGAGTGCTTGGCGAAAACCCACGCGGGCACGGGGAGAACATCTAAACTCCACGCTGAAAGGCACCTTTATCTTGTTCTCAAAACCGCGCCGTGTTTTGGGTTTCCCGCTTGACACCCTGACGCAGCAGCGTTGCAGCCTTCCCCTCAACGCTTCGCATTGATTACTGATGCTGTCGGATTTGAGAGTCTCCTCATAAGCCACGCAGGCCGAGGCGACGCAAACTACTTAGGTTTCTGGCACAGGCCCCACGCCGGGCGGTCGTTCGGCTGCCGGAACACGCGGTTCCATCGCCTCATGTCTGCGGTCGGCTTGACATCTCGCTCGAGCGCTTGTCAAGCTGTCAAAACGTCGTTTGTAGGCGGATAGATAGATAGATAGATGTTTGTTATCGCAGCGGGAAAATACCCGGCGCGCTCGCGAGCTCTGGATGCGGCTTTCCTGCGGCACGGCGAACGCACGGACAACCGTTGTCGTCGCCGGCGTCTGTGGGTAGTTTTTTTGTTTGCGGCTCCTGACGCCGAAACGCTCAGCAGTACTGTAATTATCGGCGGCACACCTCGGTCGGGCAAGGCAGTCAGGTGGTGTTCAAGCTGGGAGGTAATCGTTGAGCTACGTAGATATTTTTAACAGTTGTCCGGCGGGGAGGGGTAAGCAAGTTGCAACATCTCAGGGCACCGGGGCCAATTTAGTAAGGGCAGTTAACCTAGGCAAGCTCTGGATGCGGTATTATTGGGACGAAAGCGGAGTACCCAGCAAAAAACCCACGCCGACACGGGGAGAACGTACACAAACGCCACGCGGATAGGCACCCGAGCCGGGAATCGAACACCTTCTCGCCATGAGGAACCTTCTTGCCGAGCGTGCCGCGGCGTTTACGACGACAAATTAATCGGATTTACATTTTAAACAGAGGCGCGTGGCCGTAATTGCCGGGGAACGAGCGGCGTAATTGATTTAGACGGTCGGCGCGGGTGCACTCACGGCGCGAGTCGCTTCGGAGGAGGAGGAGGAACGCGCGATGCGTCACGCCGTCCGCAGGGAAATCAACAATCACCCGCTTCGCGCGTAACTCCTTCTCGGCAAAGGAGAACGGACCAAACTTACGGCGAAGCGGATATTCCCGCAGTTTGTCCCGTAAGTTAGGGTTACCGCGTTCTCGCGGTCAATTAGCCGCGAGCGTTATAAAGTCTTGAAACGACAGCAAGCAAGCGACGATGCGTAATTACTCGCTCGTGCCGTTGCTGGCTGACGGTGTATTTCCACGTTGACCGTACGTCTCGAAAGATGAGGGAGCACTCACACTTTACCCCAGTGTACACGATGTGCCGATTGCCCGTTTTGGGCATAACGCATTTGCGCTGCTGGGTAGCTCGAAGTGACTCCGTCGGACACAAATTTGGTCGGATAATTACATTGCGGAACAGCCTGACCCAAAATTCAGTTGGCATTGAGTTCCTTGCACTGAACAGAGAATCGAAATAACACATCATCGCATTCCTATTATTAAACGGAGGCTCTTTACCGTCGTGTGCGCGTGTGTGTACGCGTGTGTGGGGAGCGGTAGGCCAGTGGTTAGCGCACTGGGCTACGAATCTGGCGACCCGAGTTCGAATCCCGCTCACGGCAAACACCAGTGACGATTTTCTGAAACCGGTCCTGGGCCTCCCCTAGGTTAGACTCAGCCTCAAATGCGTACCTGTTGCGGCGTGTAAACATCGCCACTAGGGAGACAAAGGCGGCCGGGCGTGGTGCAGGTCGACCCACCCCTTCGTGCGCCGTGCCAGGCCTTCACCGTTGCTCGCCAACCGCACCTGCGCCCAACTGCACGTGTGAGAGCTACACGAGGTCGGAGAATAATAATAATAACAACAGCATTTATAGAATGACCTTCGTCTTTTTGTCCGCGTGCAGTGGAGCGGCTGGTCGACGGCGTGTGCCAGGCCGAAGCGGGCCTGACCCGCCGCGTGCAGACGCTGCAGGCCATGTTCCTCGACGCGAGCCTGTGGGACGAGGTGAAGCTCGAGGTCGACCAGCTGCTGGACGAGGCCGAGGCCCGGCTGCTGCTGCTCGCCGAAGACCCGGGGCGGCCCGACGCGTCGAGCACCCTGGTCGCGCCGGCGGAGACCCGGCGTCCCGAGCGGCGGACCGAGGCCGACTCGGCGACCGGCGAGGATAGCGACGGCCGGGGAACGACGCTCGACGGCGCGCAATCGTCGGGCGCGGAGCCCGGCGGAGGAACTCCGGGTGACTTGGACCTGCTGGGAGAAGTCACCTTGGAGGTGGAGCGGATGCTGGAGACGCCGTCGGGCGCGGTGTGCGGTGCCGACGCCGCCGAGCGGAGGAGCCGCAGCGACTCGGATATCTCGGCCGAGAGCGAGACGGTGACGCGGCCGGGAGAGGTGAAACCAGCGCCCGGTGGTGGCGTCGATGGTGAAACAGAGGAGGAGGACCTGGAGCTCCTGGTGCTCGTCGAAAAGCAGCTGGAGGAGCACAGGGTAAGGATAAGGAGTGTAACCATGCCGCTGGTCGCTGGGTTCACTGGTGCGTGCGTTGATGATGTACCACGGCGATTTGTGCACATCTGCAATGCACAGCCTTAATATTAACTCGAAGGCTTTCATGACCAATGTTATTCACAGTGAGGTTCTGTTTTTGAGTTTAGGTCATGTGAAGGTGTGTAAGTGAAGTGCACCCGTCGATATACCGGAGCAAACGAAAGAGCGCAAATCTCACTTACCTTAAAAGATGGTACCGACGTTTCGCTGGCATTTACAGCTAGCATCATCTGACGTGAAGGGACACTCGACACGGCGATCCCGAAAGAACAGCTACGGAGAGCAATCCTCACATCAGAGTACGTACACCGAGAGGTTGAAACGGAAAATGTTTTTGAACAATGACCCTAAATCATGACAATTAATCTCATTGCCGGAAAACCCACCCTAGTAAGGATGGGTTTTCCACTGTGGCCCTCTCTAAAGGCCACGTTAGAGTGTTATACACATTCCACCATAATGGGAAGTCATGCGCCAAGGGGATGTATTTATAGCGCTGGGTAACATTGAGACTTTGCCCTTTGAAAGCACATGGACTTAATTTATCCAAAAACCTGGCGGAATGTTTCTACAACATTGCTACAAATACCTTTTTTAAACATGTGCACAAATCCCACGAGGACTTAGCGAGTGTCGTGAAATACGAAATGGAGTTTTTAAGTTTTTTGTGGTGTCTTTGTAATTAGATTTTTAAATATTTGCATAAACTATGAAAATGCATTTCTATGATAATACCCTCGATAAACATAACACAGGATTCACTTAATGTATTCAATTTCCAATTCCTTGATTATAAATCAGCGAATGTTTAAAAGGGGGCTTTATTAAACGCTGTGTTTCCAATTACGAGCGTTATATGGATGGAATAAAAAACCAGTTAATACATTTTTGGAAGTCTGCGCTGCTAAATTATTAATATCAATTCCATCTATTGTTTTTTTTTATTTGGCGATTGTTACAAAGCCAATTAAAATGGGATTTGCTGCAGGGCTTCTGAAAACTGAAGGATTAATGTGTACGCAGCCTCAGATCAACCACAACGGTAGAACGACCCTCCTTATTTGAACGGTAATGATGCCACTTGTTGCAGAGGTTCGCGGTTCAAGCGAGTGCGTTACCGTGGGTGTGTTAATTGTAATAATAGGCACGGTGTGCGTCACTCGAAATGTTAAAGCTCCTGTGGCATTCTTCGTAAAAGAGAAGCCCACTGCCAAAACACCATCACATTCCAATGGACTCTGTCTGGAAGGCTAAATAGACCAATTAATGCGTTTGCGATGTGGAGGAACAGCACGTATTCCTGCTTATATACGCTTTCATCCGTAATGCTCCGCATCGCATAATGAGTTCTGTGCATACACCATTTTGTTCTGTGCTTAATTTGGCGAAATTCCACATCTGAGCATTGAATATCGACTCGATGGTCATGCAGTGAACGTTACTGTCAGTGGCAGAGCGGCTGCAAGACTGCTTCCGTACTCCACCGTATGGACCAGAGTTCACAAAGCGATCTTGGAAGGTAGCTCTGTGATACCCACCTCCACGGGCCATTCTCTGACATGACGATTCCAACGCTCGCGGTCCCCTCCAGAGCCAGAAGTGTCCCGCGGCTGGCCACGTGGAATGTTCGACCGCTCTTCTTTAACACCCTGGCTAACGCAGGAACATCGCAGCCTGCCGCGGTGCTCCGTTGTCCCGCGCAACCGACCGACCGCTCCAACGCTCCGCTCGTCGAGCTAGTTCATTATTTACGCACGGAGCTTGCAGAGGACGCGGAGCGCACGGAAAAGTAACCCGTCATTGAATTGCGAGGGCGGCTGCCGGATTTAGCGTCGGGGACAGCTCTGCTCGGCGTGAACCCGGGCGAGGCGGGTTAACTCCCCCGGCCTTTGTTCTGCGACGACTCCGATTTGTAATACGCCGGGGAGGGGGGTAGCGGGGGGCTTTGCGATTTTTCGTAATTCGATAAATCCCGCAACGGCTGCTTTTGCATACTGCAGAGCGCGCAAAGCCTTTGTGCGTATTGTTTACGGGAGAGCGGAGGTCGTCGTGGGACGAAGCCGTGTCACGATGTCCTCATGGACATCCATCCATGCATTTTCAGAAACCGCTTAATCCTGTACAGGGTTGCGGTGAGCCGGAGCCTATCCCGGCAGACACAGGGCGCAGGGCAAGGGTGTACCCAGGATATGTCGCGAGTCCATCGCAGGGCACCTGGCGCAATTTACTCAGGAAGGCCACTTAACCTGGCAGCATGTCTTTGGACGGTGGGAGGAAACCGGAGTGCCCGGTGGCGAAAACCCACGCGGACACGGGGGAGAACGAGCAAACTCCACACAGAAAGGGCACCCGAGCCGAGATTCGAACCCGGGGACCTTCTTGCTGTGAGGCGGCAGCGCTACCCATTACGCCACCCTGACGGACATCCGTCGCCTTGAATGGGGATGGAGCCAATGTCGCGCCGGGCCAGGTCATTTATTCCGCCGTGGATTGCAGACGTATGCTGTGTACACAGAGCAGCAGCAGCAGTTCTCATTATTTACGAGTCAATATTCTGAAACGAAAAAAAGTTGAAAGCCGCTCTGAGGAGCGCTGTGAGTAACAGCCAGCAATTGCCCCCGCTCGTAACCGAGATGCAACGGTACAACGCGGAATTGTACGACAACTAAATGCCGTAGGCTCAAGTCGGTCACAGTCTGTCCAAGACTAACGTCGGCGGGGTCTAGGGTTGCCACCTCCCCTGGCTATTCCAAGACCATCCCTACTTTTTAGGAAGTGAAATCTGTACGGTTTTCCTGGAACAAGTCATTCAAAGACTGGGTTTTTTGCCCGTTACACGTACAGTGGTGCCTCGACTTACGCTATTAATCCGTTTCAAAACACGTGTCGTAATGTGAAACCATCGTAAAGCGAGACCAATGACACCTGAGTGCGGTGAGAGCAGCACACACGTGTTTGATACTAATGGGAAGTAAACGCTCAGATGTAAACACTAAAAAGCCCTGCTATTGGCTGAGAAGCTACCCAAGCGGCATGCGTTTGCATGGCCGATTGGCTGCCGTGCCGCCCACGCTCACGCGCAGCCATATCGTAACACGAATCGCAACGTGAAATTTGCTCGCAATGTGATACTAACGTTCTTATAGAGCGTATATCGTAAAGTGATTTCATCGTATTGTGAGGCCACCGTAAAGCGACGAACCACTGCACAGTCCTTTCTGTCTCCGATTCTGTTTCCCACTACAACATGTCCCGGTTTAACGTGCCTCCGAGGCGGCAACCCTCGTTGAAACGATCCTTACAGCCGGCAATCCACTGCGGGCCTTCATCCGGCGGAGCATCGCGACGGAGGCTCGATCTCCGATTCCTTTTTGCGCTCACGGCAGGCGCTGATGCTGGAGCAGCAGGAGCGGCAGCCGGTGCTGGACGCGGCTCGGGCCGAGGCCGAGAGGATCCAGATGGATTACTCCACCGACGACACGGAGAGCGTGCTGCGAGACCTGACGGCGCTCGAGTCCCGCGGAGACCTCCTCGCGCAGCGGTGAGCGCACCCCGCGTTACACCGGTAACGATTATAGTAACGTGGTAACGTCTGGAACCAAACTTCTCGATCGGGGGCGGTCTCCCTCCTACTCCGAGGTCGCCTCTGGTGAGCAAGCCCCCAGGAAGAGCTGGAATCTGCTGCTGAGGAAAGGGATGTCTAGTCAGCCCTCCCTAAAGAGCTGTCGCCGGGACCCTCACCAGGAGAAGCGGTTTCGAAAATGGATGGATGTGCGCTCGCTATGCACCGGACTGTCTCTCCGCGATAGAGAGTGAGCTCGGCAATCCAGAAGAGCCTCAGGGTCGAGCGGCTATTCCTCCTCCAGGTCGAGAGGAGCCGGTTGAGGTGGTTCAGACACCTGGTGAGGATGCTCCCCCCCCCGCGCTAGGCTTCCGCTGGTACTCGAGCGGGCTCGCCACACTGGGCGGAGACCTTAAGGCCGACCCAGGACACGCTGACGACGGGACTGAGTCTATAGACTGGGAGTGCCTGGGAATCCCCCAAGAGAGGGGCTGGAGTCTGTCTGTCTCGACGAGCACCCTGCCACCGGCCACCCTCACCAGGAAACGTTGTGAAAATGTGTGGATGGTATTCGCCGCATTCTTGTAGTGCGAGGCTGCCGCAAAGGTGTCACATTTCACACACTGTCTGTAGACCCTGTACAGTATTAAGCGGTTTATGACACTGAATGAATGAATCGACACCATGAGCAGAGTGATAAAGCCTTGATAATTCTCGGGACGATTCTAAGAGTCACTCTTCCACCGCTCCTTAACCCCAGTTTTCCTGGAGACGGTTGAGAATGAATCGAAGGCCCGTTGTTTGTTTTGTAAAATTGCGCCGAACACGTCGGTGTCATTGTACGAGCAGCAGGGTGAAGAAAATAAATAGGCCAAAAATAATTTTAAATTGCAAGAAAATAGATTTTAGAGGAAAGTCAGGTTAGAGCAGCATTCTTGCCTTTCCCACTGGGAGGCAGGTGCATAGAGAGAGGGGGGAGGGATGGAAGGAGGGATAATAATCTTCTTCTTTGCGATTCTTCGAAGCACGATGGTTAGCTTCTGGGCATCGTTGTCTTTCAGCTCCTTGGCTTCGAAGTGTTTGGTAGAATTCGCAGCCAATACCAAGTATTACTTGACGGGGATCGCGACGTGAACGCCTCTACCTTGACCCCCGGGATAATAGTAATAGCATTTATAGAGCGCCTTTCGCCCGAGGGTCACAAAGCGCTGCACAAGGCTGTGGAGAGAACGGCATGTCAATAACATCGATGGACGAATGGAGGGAGGGAGTCACAAGGGAGGGAAGGAGGGAGGTTAGGAAGCGAGTCTATTGCTCAACGTTCAGAGCACAGCTCCCGTTCGCTGCGGCCCGCACGTTACTAAATGTCAGGTGAAATGACTTATGGGCGAAAAACTGCCGCTTCGACGGTAATGAATGCAGGATCTTTATATTCGGTGTCTGCCTGTGCTTGGGAAGTGTAATTTACTCCCCCCAACCCAACTTTCGCTGAAAAATACACGTGGACAGACGGCCTTGTTACTGAGTCACGTCTGGAAACAATGATGGGCCTCCCCGCCGCTATGAATCTTTCGGTTTTTTTAATACACACACACCCCTTTCAGCCGCTGTAAATACGTGTATGAATATAAATGTTCGGGCCGATAAATATAATAATTTACGGCCGTTATTTTCACGGCCTCCCTTCTTCCCCTTGCCGCGTCGGTTAACGGGGGCGGTTTGACCATACTTCACCGGACAGGTCACCGCGTGTTTGTGATGTCGGGTCGCCCGGGACCAGTTTGGAAACCACTCGCCAGTGGTTAAGCTCGCAACCTGTCCAGTTTTTTTTTTTTGCACAGATTATCAAAGTCTGGGTTTTTGCCGGTTACACCTACAGTCGTGTCTCTCTCTCGTTCTCTTATTCTGTTGACCCCCACGATATGTCCCGGTTTTTGCTTTGCCCACGAGGTGGCAACCACCCTCGCCACTGATGTTGGCCGTGACAGCACCACTCCTCCACACCGTGTGCACCGCTGCAGATTGTACGCATTTCATACCTGCGTCTGCGGCCGTGTGCTACTTGAAAGACAAAGGCGGCCAGGCGTGGTGCTGGTCACCCCCCCTATTCATCAGTTCTCGCCAACAGCACTTGCTCCGCCGGTCTGTACGGCGACTCGGTGTCGATGCGCGATTCTACGCCGTAGAAGTACGCCTCTCACGACCTCTGTAATTAAAACGTACATCACGATCCACAGCGGTAACCCTCTAATGCGCGCCAGCTTGTAAGGCACGCGTCTTGTTGAGGTATTTTTCAAAGGAGGTGTGCTGAGGGGCACTGCACTCACTGATCGACGCACCGCTCAATTCAAAATCACTACCTTGGGGGGATGGCGGAGAAACGAACTAAAATATCACAGTTCTGTCCATTGATATTCTCAAAATAAAAGTTATCTAAGAACCGCACCGGCCCCCAGGTAATGGGAAAAATCATATCAAGGATGTTATTACTTGGTGCACAGTGCAGACGTGATGACTGCATTCAGCGTTGCGGTCATTATAATCGTGAAAATCACGGCTCTTTGCTACATCCAGCAAGAGAGACACAGAGAGAGAGAGATATTTTAAAAATATCCTTGACGGAAGCAGTAATCCCCTTCGGTAAGTCTTCGTTACAGCTTAAATCCCTGGACGTCTGGAGGTACAAGATTACGGCACTAAAACAAAAGTGCCTTTGCACGGATGCACGTTTCCCCGGCTCGAATAGCTGTTTCATTCAGAAACGTCCGATGATACCTTCCAAGGTGGGAGGCGAAACATCACGAGGGAGAGAGGTAGATCGCTCGACACGGCTATCCCGAAAGAACAGCAACGGAGAGCAATTCTCAAAATTGCCGTGCCTCTACCGTTAAACTATTATCTGTAATGGTTATGGTGGTGATAGACGGGTTATTTTCAGCGTCGTGTCGTGAAGAGCCACGCACCGAATAAACTGCAACATCCCAGATGGCGTCGCTGAAGCATCGTTAGCTTTTAACGTACGTGTGCACGCATCCATATATTTATAGACGCGCGAGTGAAGCCGCGACTAAATCACACGGAATGCGCTCGATCCAGTCCAGCCGTCTCCAACCAGTCGATCGCGATCGACAGCTCGATCCCAGAGTCTTGAGCAAGTCGATCGTAATGTTGCCGCCGTGGGTTCACGTGTGCCGAGTTGCACGTGTAATCGCGTCACCGTGCAGTGTAGAGGTGTATGTTCGTCCGTGTGAGTCTATAGGCAGCGTGAATCTATGGGCAGTGTGTGTCTATGGGCAGTCTTGGTCCTTAGGCTGTGTAATGGGTCATACGTCTTCTTCTTTGCGATTCTTCGAAGCACGATGGTCAGCCTCTGGACATCGTTGTCTTTCAGCTCGGCCTCGAAGTGTTTGGTAGAATGCGCAGGCAATACCGAGTATTACCTGACAGGGATCGCGAACGTGAACGCTTCTACCTTGGTCATACGTGTGATCGCGTCACCATACAGCGAAGACGTGCGTTAAAGGGGCAATGTATTCGAGAGTCTATTCTGGGACCAGTTCTGGAATCGATCCAGAAGCTAAGAATGTGCAAGTGTTATGCACAGCGAACATTTCCTCGGTTTTTTGTACTAAAGTAAAACGTTTAAGGGTAGATTTTAAATGTGATGTGTTTAAAAAGGATGGAGACCACTGACCTAGTCTGATATAGAAAGCTAAGCAGGTTTTAATCTGGCTAGTGCTTGGATGGGCGACCACCTTCGATAACCAGCTGTTATAGACTGCAGGATTTGGTGGCATGCAGCAAAGAGCAATGGTACAAAATCATTTATAATAATAATAGCATTTATAGAGCGCCTTTCACCCGAGGGTCACAAAGCGCTGCACAAGGCTGCGGAGAGAACGACATGTCAACAACGACAAAGAACGGAAAATAATCAACAATCTTTTTTGGTTTTTTTTTTTATATAATCCGAGCTGTGGAGAGAACGGCTATCAACAACGGGGAGACAGAAAACTGAGAGTCAAGGGATAGCGATGAGTTAGTTATAAGACTGCCCATCCTCCACCAACCTGCATTCACCAGAGTGGTGAAGTATGGTCAAATAAGAGCCTCACAGCGTGGAGAGACCCTTATCCAGGAGCAGACTGACAATGAGCTGTGTGTTTAAATATGCATGTGTGGGGAGTGGTGGCGCAGTGGTTTTCACATCCGCGCTGTGAATCCACCCATGCAGGCTCGCTGCTCGCTGCTCGGTTTACGTCGGGGACAAATCGTATCACAACTTGTCTTGGGCATCCCCGAGGTTGACTCGGTCGTAATTGAGTACCCGATGTGGAGA
>JAZEWU010000045.1:3352016-3362312 GCA_036362915.1 Geotria australis | reverse complement strand
AACAAACACCGATCCAGCCTGGTGAAGTATGGTCCAAAAAACAATCCTCATCTCGAAAATCTACCGTGATAGATAGATATTTATTATTACAGTAGAAAAATACCCAGTGAGCTTTCAATCTTTTTTACGGGATTCCTGCGACACAACAAACATGCAAACTGACGAAAAAACATAAATCCAGCGCTTTCTGGAAAATCTAGAAACAGCGAGTGGATTGACAGAGGCCTGTGCATAATAATTCTACGATTTAAAAATATATTTAGTGTTGACTGTTATTTGGTTTTACTTTTCGCAAACAATGTTTTCTGTACAGTTTGTTTACTCAAACTCTAGACTTTGTTTTGCTCTATCTATAAAAACCCAGGTCTCAATTGGATTGCCAGACTTCTGGACTTAATGTGCTCCTGTACAGTCACATCTATCTTAAACAGGCACCGCTCTTCATAATGAGATTATGGTCCTGTTATGCAAGTAGTACACGAGAAAACAGACCGATACGCCAATTGAGACCTAGACATAAATGGGTTTTTTAAAGTAACTTGACTTTGAATTGATGTAGGCTTTTAACATTACATTTACCTTACTGGCAAGGTAAGGTGGTGGCACCATGGCGCCATGAGTAATAATAATAGCATTTATAGAGCGCCTTTCACCTTTCACCCGAGGGTCACAAAGCGCTGCACAAGGGCCGCGAAGCGGACGGCATGTCAACAACGAAAGAAAAAAAACTGATAAAAACCAAAGTAACAAAAAAATAAATGATTAAGGCTGCTTCGAATATACTGAAAGGTCGATGCGCCGGGGCGCTATATAAAACGCTATTATTGTTATTAAAGGTTTTCCCTCTGTCGTTGTTGACATGTCGTGCTCTCTGCAGCTTTGTGCAGCGCTTTGTGACCCTCGGGTGAAAGGCGCTATATAAATGCTATTAGTATTATTATATTATTATTAAATATAGAGGATTTTTCCCTCTATTTTGGCAAGGCACTTGCCTAGACGGTTGGAGTACGGTGCCGCTGTTAAGATTGCCAGTTTCACGACCTTTCAGTATATTCGAAGCGGCCTTAATCATTTAAAAAATGTTGTTCCTTTGGTTTTTTCTTTCGTTGTTGACATGCCGTTCTCTTCGCGGCCCTTGTGCAGCGCTTTGTGACCCTCGGGTGAAAGGCGCTATATAAAACGCTATATAACACGCTATTATTATCACGGTGGCCCTGGTTCGATTATCTGCCACGGACGACACGAGTTGCAAGCATCCCCTGGGGTTGATTTGGCCATCAGCGAGTACCTGATATGATGCATAAACATGAGCACTGGCGAGGCAGTTCCCATACACGGCTAACGTCGGTCAGGAATGAGATCTGAATCAGGTCTTGAACTCTGACCCCGATCCACACTCGACTAGTGTGGTGACGTATTCTTACGGCTGACACGGCGTAGGCAGGCTGCCATCCAGCAGTAGATTGACAGAGGGCTGCACATTGTCAACACGTTTGGCAAGATATTTCAGCAACGATTAAATATACCATTTACATATTTTTTGTATTCAATGATTAAAACATGAAATCAAAGTGTGTACAGGGATGAATTTTGACAGGGAAGTTGAGTTGGAGTTTGAGTAAGTAATACTTTATTTTTATGACAATAATGCCCACCATTAATATATCAGCAGCAGATACAAAGCATTAAGCACTCTTAATCTCCGTCTCGCGTTAAATTAAGTATCTCATTAATAGCTTGTTGCATTATTAATTCAACTTGGTGGTTGTGCGTCGTACCGGCTCTTTAAGAGTCTGTGAGTCTATAGGTCGCTGTGTGTGCCTCTAAGTGTCTACGTGGGTCTATGGGTTTCTATGTGAATTTATGGATCTCTATGTGAGTACTGTATTTATGAGTTTGCTGGTATCTGTGTATGTCGATGGGTCTCAATGTGAGGCTATGGGTCTATGTGTGAGTCGATTGGTCTCTACGTGAGTGTATGGGGTCACTACATCAATCTATGGGCCGCTGTGTGAGTCGATGAGCCTCTTGGTGAGTCTCATCCTTAACTGGGGAATTGAGGAGTCAGCCAATTGTGACCGCGAGAAGTGCAAGCCATCCGTCACGTCACCAATCGTTGCCCAATACACGCTTTTGCAGGAAGCGCAAACAGAATCTGGTCACCCCCAGATTTCAATCCCCATCGCATTCCAATCTCGGCATATAAAGTCGGTTTGTCACTTTTCAAATGCCACACGAACGCAAAAGAATAAGCAATGAGGCACATGCATCGGAGATAGTGTCTATCCATAGTATAGCTATTCTATTAGGAGTGTCGGAAACCGGCCTCTAACCCGACATACCAATGTGCTGAAGGATTAACGAACTGGCACGTTTTGTTCACGTGACGACACTTAATTTTTACTAGACCTAACTCATAAAAAAAGACCTATACGATCGGTAACGTTGGTCGTGAAAGCCTTCGTGTTAAATTCAGATAGTGGTTCCTTGCATGCCAGCGCTGTGTTACACAAGGATCAAGCGTAATTCGAGTCACTTGTAAGCAAATTGTCCGAGTTGGCGTTCGTGATTTATGGATGTAAACGTTGAAAACTCGAAGCTGTCCAAACTTCGGGCGCACCGGCCAAACCCGACCCGCTAGCTCACTTAATCTGGTCCCTGGTGTCGCTCACTCACCATTAATACAGCCACGGGAGATGCGAGATTAAATAAAAAGTGAATTATCTGACGTGAATGAAATACGACGACGGCGGGAGATGATTAAGTGAACCGGCTTGGTCAGTATTTAGGCTCCGAGGGCACTTATTAAAACACGGGCTGGTACAACAGTTCACAGGGGGGGTGTGGGTTTGGTGTCAGTTTTTATTTAAGCCGGAACGAACCGTGGAGCTATGTAGCTCTTTTTTAACAGTTGTCCAGCGGGAGGGGTGAGCAAGTTATAACGTCTCAGGGCACTGGGGGAAATTTAGTCAAGAGAATTAACCTAGAGATCCCACTTTGTTGATAAAGGAGAAATGCTCATAAAATACTGCAGCGTCGGATGGCATCGGCCACGCTCTAATAACTTGTTAAATGTTATCAGCAGTTTGTTTATCATTGCGCCGTTATTCAAAGAGCCACTTGCTAATGCATGTGCCTTACTATGATTGAGTATGGCATTTGAAAAGCCACGGACCCAAGTTTCTAACTGGTATATGTTGAGATTGGAAATCCATTCGAGTTCATCCGGACCATTAGTGCTAAACCCACGTTCTTTCAATTATGTTCACTTCTCTCCAAACTCTCCTATCATATCTCTTCGAATCGCATCTTCCATCCATCCATCCGTTAACAGAAACCGCTTAATCGCATACAGGGTTGTGGTGAGCCGGAGCCTATCCCGACAGACGCAGGGCGCAAAGCAGGGCTACACCCAGGATCGGACGCCAGTGCATCACAGGGTACCGGGGGCAATTTAGTCAGCAGACCAATGAACCAATGCAGCAGCATGTCTTTGGACTGTGAGAGGAAACTGGAGTGCCCGGCAAAAACTCACTTCTATCTTATAATAATAATAATAGTATTTATAGAGCGCCTTTCACCCGAGGGTCACAAAGCGCTGCACAGGGCTGCGGAGAGAACGGCGCGCCAACAACGACAGAGAACGGAAAATCGGCAACATCTTATTTCCGTAATCTGAATAAAAGCTCCTCCGTATCTTTCTCAACGCATCCGCTTCTCTTACCCACGCTGCGACCGCATCTCCCACCGCACATGTGCCGCTTTCCCGAACGCATCTTCGCACACCCACCCACCCCCCCTCTCTCCGTCGGTCGATTAATGAATGCATCGTACGTCGCTGACCTGCGGCTGTCTGCGTGGCAGTCGATGCTGCCCTCAACACAAAACGTTTGGTCGCCTCCGCGCTCCTCCAAACTAGTTGACTTGCCGCGCCGCCGATTATCGACTTTCTTTCATAGCCCACGCGAAGAAACTTTCGAGACAAAACAGATTCACTAACGGCGCTCGACAAACGCGGAATCTGGCGGAATCTGGCGCGGTTGGAGCTCGGCGCTCGTGCGCGGCCGGGGCTCCCAACGCATTGAACGCGGACAGAAGCAAGCGGGCTATGTACTACTGATGTAGGTTTTCGCGGCTCGATTTGTGGTTGTCGCTTTTCATCCAGAGAGCGAGGGCGCTCGACGCGGCTATCCTGAAAAAACGGCTTTGAACAGCAACCGTCAAGTTGGCAATGAATTGAATTTGCACATTTTGATCCCAGACTAAAGTAAATAAAGCCTCCTTTAGTCGTGTATCGTTCTACATATGCGCATGGCCACAATGTTGATGTTAAAAAGTTACAGTTTACAGCGCGTACGGTGTAGAAATGTACTCGTTCGAAGAGTGAACGGCGCAAGGCAGGGCTATACCCATGATGGGACGCCAGTCCATCACAGGGCACCGGAGGAAATTTAGTCAGCAGGCCAATTAACCTATGCAGCAGCATGTCTTTGGACTGTGGGAGGAAACCGGAGTGCCAGACGAAATCCCACGCGGACACGGGGAGAACATGCAAACGCCACACAGAGAGGCACCCGAGCCGGGATTCGAACCTGGGCCCTTCTTGCTGTGAGGCGGCAGCGCTGCTCAACGCGGCACCTTGCTGCCCTCGTAAATAAGATATCGTGTCTAAAACCACAGATAAATGACCTCAAAATGATGTCCCATACTGCCGCACGAATCATTATGATGATTTACAAGCTGACAGTGATGCCGCCTAATTAGTAGAATGCGCATATGGTTTATCCTCACACCTGTTGTTCTAAGCGTTCATTTGATATGCCGTGATCTTACGAGCGCGTTTGTTGAATTTTGAATGAATGGCTCGCACGCCTTCCCATCCCTCTCGCTCTGCCGCACGAGCCGATTCCATCGCTCCATCTCCGCGCCGGTTATCGTTATCTCTCCCGCGGCTGACATTCTATCAACCGTCTCATCGAGTGATATGTCCTGTCCATCCCGTTTACAAATCCACTGATTCCTCACTGCCTTCCTCATTCTGTATTTCATCCGATTTTATCTCTGAATTTGTTTGTGCAGTGTTGTCATGCCCCCCCTTACGTGGGGGTGATGATTACATTTCACGTAAAATCATTTGTACATTTCGAACATTTCCATCCGTCTGGCCATCATCCTAGCTTGAGTGACACGTGCTGACCATCCTGAAGGTTTCTGCGTCAAGTTGTTGCTTCCAGCCAAGTAACGGAAGGACACAGAGGTGTGAGGAGACCACGCGGTTAGCCGGCGGCAATCTGCCAGACATTGTGTCCTATATAATATTATATTATCAGCCAATTATTTTGTGTTTTGTTTGTTGTGGGAGGAAACTGGAGAACCCGGAGTAGTAAACCTCACGCGCAACAGGGGGAAAACCACACACAAACTCCGCACAGAAAGGCGCCCGAGGCAGGCACCAAACCGCCTCGGGTGGGATTATCTTTCCACGCGGCGCGGCAGGTTATCCGTAGATGTCGCCACGACGCGTCTCGGTAACCACTCGCGCTCCTCGCTATACATTTATTCGACTGGCACCATTATCCATTCCGGGGGTGTGGTGTGTGTGTGTGTGTGTGGGGGGGAGACGCTCGCGTGAAGTGAGATTTCCTGGCACAACCTATCGGTGACGCGGCTTAAGTTTGCCCTTTATTTTTTTCCGTGAGAGCTTCGCGGCATGTGTCACGTCGGCAGGGTGGCAAGTGTAATGCCCCGGTCCCCCTTCCTCACAGGAGGACGCGACGCTTATGAATAATGCACCGCGACGTTCGCTCAGGGGGGGGACCGTTACTCGCGACTTCAACTCCGTGACCTGCAACGGAGCTCGTGACCGTGTCGCCCGCATCGCCCGGGCAACTTCCCCGCCTGGAGTTTTACTTAGTGTTTAGTTTTCGAAATATTTAAAACATTTTTTGGAACGGCCTTGGTTTTTATTTTATTTTTTTAATGATGAAACTGTCGATGCGTTCCCAGGACGGAAGCTTTCTTTAAATGTGTTGCGTTGCACCGCCTTCCCTGCCGCCTCAATGCAACGATGATGACGATGATGTTACGGGGAGCAGGAAAATGTCAATACGTGCTTAATACCAAGAGGGTAGGAGGCGGTGGTAATGGTGCTTGACTCGGGTGCCTATGGGGGGAGTACTCGATCGTAAACTACCCTTCATTCCCCCCTTTCAGCCCGTAATGTGCGACACGTATTAAAGTGTCAACGGTAATAGTGTAGCCCTGCAATCACTGGGTGGCAGGGTGGCGCAGTAGTAATATCTGCGCCTCACAGAAAAAAACCGTCCTGCCCAAGTCGGATCGATTCCCGCCTCAGGCACCTTTCTGTGTGGAGTTTGTGTGTTCTCTCCTTGTTCTGCTTGGGTTTCCTCCGGCTTCTCCGGTTTCCACCCACAATTAAAACAAACATCCTTATTGCTTGATTGATTAATTGGCCGATAACATCATCATATATAGGACGCGTTGTGTGGCAATATGTTGGCGCCGGCATACCGCCTGGCTGCCTCCTCCGCCTCTCTGTGCTTTCCTCGTGCCTCTGAGTCGCTCCCTCTTCGAATGAATACCTTCGACATTGAATGAATATGTGCGCGTTATAAATTGTAATTCTTCTTATTATTATTTTCTCAGACCAGTGACTGGTGATAGGCAGGCGGTACGATGCGATTTTATTGAGTGGCGGTTCATTGCAGCCAGACGTGCCACGTTAAACAGAAACAAAAATCGGTCTCTGCACAACACAGGACGTTCTGATGCTGCAGGATATTATGAATAAATCAGAGGCGGGCGGAGGAACGGGAACCGCAGGGAGAAGAGGAGAGAAATGTGGGGTTGAACGTTCCCTCCAAATTCCAGCTGTCTCTGTCAACGAGACGGCCTGGGCACGCCATCCCGGTGATGACTGTGGCTAGCTAATCTCACCACGTTCTGAAAATAACGAGCGGTAATGCAAACAGTCTGGCGTAGAACTAACATTTCGAGTAAAAAATAATGCTGTAGACAATTCATTTGTTTTATTAATAATCCCAGGCAACCTTGCGGAGTTCAATGAAAATGCAAGGGGCTGTGTAATAAAATGGGAAACTGTAATTTAACCATCGCGCTTCGAAGAATCGCAAAGAAGAAGATCCCAGACAGTAAACACACATTAAACGTGACATACTGTACAGAGCATTTGCCGGCTGTTGTTGTGTGATGTCACCACAACGCTTATACCAGGCTAGGTGCATATCGAGGCTACATAGAGTGTTCTAGGCTGGAGGTCACAAATAGACCCAGCTGTTTGCAAGCTCACAGGCTTCCAGAGCTCGCAAGCTCACAGGGTATTTTCTGCTGTAATAATAAACATCTATGTATCTGTACTGATGTAGGTTTTCACGGCTCGATTCATGACGGTTGCTCTCCAGAGCTGTTCTTTCGGGATAGCTGTGTCGAGCCATCTCCCTTTCTTGACGCATTCAGCGTGGGAGGCGAAACGTCGCGAGGGAGAGAACGAGTGCACACGACACGGCTATCCCGAAAGAACAGCTATGAAGAGAAACAATAGTTCTTCTAACTGTGGGTGAACAGCCTGTGTTATGGGTTAACATGTACAGTCCACTAGGGTAGAGGCATTTGCAGAGGTTAGTTGTCAAGCCAATGGAGCAATCTATCTTAAAGCTCTTATAGAGGTTTACAAGGCAGCGCTGCTAACACGTGTGCAATCACCATCGGCACGTTTATGAGCACCGCGCCAGTCGACAACCAAATAGGATACTTTGAAGTTCAAGTGTCAAGTTTATTTTGTTTAACCAGGTGGGAATTCACGAGACCCGGTCGAGTCTCGTTTGCAAGAGCGGCCCGCGTTTACGAAATGACAAAATAATAACAAAGTAAAATTTGCTCTCGGAATGAAGCACGTATAAAATCACGCAAAGGAAACTAACCACATTATGGGACAAAAATTTAAATACTCTACCAACATAAATGAACAGTAAAGAAATTACATTTTGTGTAATGGAAAGTTGGCTCACACGAATTACTTTGAATGCGTCCATCGTAATTAAGTTACAGAGACATTACACGGATTTATGGTGATTATTGCACCAATAACTTATAAAGATACACGTAAACAGACAAGGATGTAAGTCAAATACAGTCGCAAGTGACTTGAACATCCGATATGGTGGTCGCTGTTGTGCCGGGCAGACAGAATAGCATCATTAGCCTGACGATGCGTCCAACATGGGGAGCGATTCGTCGCAAAGGAGAACAGAGGAACGCTCGACACGGCTGTCCAGAAAGAGCGGCTCTTAAGCGCAATTCTCAAAGCGTGCTGTGATTTCTGGGCTCCCAGCGGCCATGTACTTGGAGCACGTGCGTGCTAATTGGGGTAATTTATGATCTGCAAATAAGTTATTGTGTTGCTGAATATTTGCCAAAATGATCTGTTACGAGTTGAATCTCTTTGCAGAGAAAATGCTCCAAATTAGTATTTTTTTTTTATTTTCGTTGCAAGCGTTTGTTCATTAAAATATTTAACCGACAAAAAAATAACCACCCACTGGGATTAAACGAATCACGGACGTTCTACCGCCCGTGTTAAATAGCAGAGTTTACGTGCGGCGTTTAATTGCTTATTGGCCCGTTGCCTCCTCTTTCAAGTGCAATTTGCATTTGCCACTCCGAGTATTTATAACTGTGTTGCCTGGTTTGTTTTCCAAAAAACACAATAAGCACTCGTGCATTATTGTACACACGCGGCAAGTATAACGGTCCTATCAATCGTACTGTTAGCACGAACGATAAGGAGCCTAGCCTCGTCAGGTTAAAGTGTAGCCTTAAATATTACGCAATTAGACCGCAAATAGGGCATGGCTGTTGGCTGAACACGTTAAATTGGCTTTGATGCATGCGCTGCGCTCTGATTTCATGCGGCAGAGATCCCTCTTGGTTAATTAATAGTCACGCATGATGCCACTTCTTACTTAAGAGCGAAGCGGCCCATAGATAGATAGATGACGGTTGCTCTTAAGAGCTGCTCTTTCGAGATAGCCGTGTCGAGCGATCGCCCTCTCTCCCTCGCGACGTTTCGCCTCCCACGCTGGAAGCATCATCGGGCGCTCTGGTTGTATGTGACTGTATGGGCGGGGTCCCACCGTTCTTTGATCATGCGATTCCTTTCCTCTGCCTGAATTAGTCCTTCGTATGGATGGACTCATTCGATAGATAGATGTGTGTTATTACAGCAGAGAATACCCAGCGAGCGTGCAAGCTCGCAATGCGGGATACCTGTGACACAACATAGGCTTGAACTAACTAACTAACCAACGCCCAAAGCACATCCAACCATCGTAACCTTCACACGAGCCACTGTCACTCAACGTTAACAGACGTCGTTCGCCACTAATTGGCGGTGACGTTTCCACGGCGCCTGTGCCAGGCCATATGCATCAGGAAGCTGTCACGTGAAGTGTCGAAGGCTCGCTGGCAGGAGGTCGCGAGACAGACCCAGGTGTGATCGGTTGCCTGACTGAGATGACTGGCAGATGCACCTGTGCTATCTGCTGTGTCAACTTGCTGTGTTTTATCCGGCTGGTTATTGTGAGCGTCGCTTCTCTGCCCTCCGCTGTTGCTGGAGGGCGACTGCCTCCAACTACCCAGTAGCGTCCTTCACAACCCTCAAAGATTCCTCGTATAGCCTCAACAGACTGTAGTGTCAAGTGCCGTTAGCGAGCGCCTCTGAATTGCCACGCGTAACCTACACCACGCCCGGCCGCCTTTGTCTCGCTAGTGGCAATATGTATGCACCGCACTAGGTATTCGTTTGAGGCTGGGTCGACCTAGTGGAGGCCCAGAATCAGTTCAAAAAATCGTCACTGGTGTTGGCCGTGAACGGGAATAGAACTCTGCTCGCCACGTTTGTAGGCCAGCGCAATAACCACCGAGCCACCGCTCCCAACTCACTCACCCACTCACCCCGGAATATCCACCCAGCCACCCATCAGCGCCTTCAACTCACCCCCGGTCTCATCCCCGGTCTCATTCCCGCGTGCATCGTTCTCCCCAGTTGTCCGGATGGGTCATCCAACCGACAACACTGGAAATAACAGCCGAGGGTGAGGTCTGACCAATCAGGAGCAGCCCCCCCCATTGCCTCGTTGAGATACGGAGAGAGGCAGGGATAGCCAGGCACACACACACAGAGAGAGCGTGCCACAGTTGAGAGCGGCGCGGCTCTTCAGTGATGCTAAATTCGAGGCTCGCGAGAGGAGGATAGAG
>JAZEWU010000045.1:3337758-3350268 GCA_036362915.1 Geotria australis | reverse complement strand
TGTGTTATACTTTGTGGTCTTGTGTGACGTGCATGTAACGCATTCCTTGCTTTGATCGCGCTTATGTAATGTTACTGCCGGCTTAATTTACTTAATTGCGCGGCAAGGCAGTAACACCGTCACTGTGTGTGTTTGTCCGCCGGCAGATGTACCATGAATTTATAGCGGAAACTGTTAATTTAATGACAGTTATGCGCGTTTTATTTCCACACGTTATCGGCGTTAACAATCGTTGAACAAACGCACAGACTTTCAACATCTGCGCCAAGCGTTCATATCGCTGTTCACTGTTATTTTTCAGCTTTTAAGTGGAATTTATAGACTGTGTCGTATAATTAATGTCGTTTAGTGGAGGACAAATAGAATTGCATGCGTAAGTTGCTGTAATTAAACCGAGGTACGTGGGGAATTTCAGAACCATTGGCTGTCGACCAGCATTTGCTACATGTTCCGTTTCCTCAGTCAGAATCGTGGAAATGTATTGAAAATATTAAACCATCTCCATCATTTACAAATAACGTTCTCTACGTGTTCAATGGACGTGGGTGGGTGGGTAGGTGGCTCATCTGTCAGAACACTGAGCCAGCACTGCTGGGAACCCGAGTTCGAATCCAGGTCACAGCCGCCCATGGTTAAACCCGGTTCTCGGGTGTAGTGAGTTGATGGTCTCCACCTTTGGGCAACCCTTGGCTAGCACTGAGATTAGGCTCAAAAGAAAGCTATCTCTAGTGTGGGCCAATCAGTTTTAAGGACAATGCACAGTGTATCAAAGCATGTTGTTTTGGCCACAAGCATGTAAACTAGACACTTCGTTAAAGGTGTCTATTTGGTATTTTAATACCTTAATACTTGTCTCATTGTCATAGCCGGTCGTAGCCTCGTTCACCTAAATTTGGTTGTGCAAATCATTCAGATAAATTCCAGCTCTGTGCATCAGAACTATCAGTGTTACTAGCGAGAAAATATGTCTCTCTAACGAGCGGGTAGTTTGGGAAGTGCCACTCCAAGTGTGTGGATAACAATGTCTTTTGAATGGTTGTCATAAGTAGTTCTGTGACATTGCGATGGTTAGTTCGAGCATTTGTTGCGTAGCAGGAATCCCGCATCCAGAGCTTCCAAGCTCACTGGGTATTTTCTGCTCTAATAATAAACATCTATCGATGTTCCATCGGCCTGTCTCGAACACAGGGCGCTGCATTATTCCACAGTTCCGAACAAATAAATTGCCTTGGGCCATTATTCCTGAAGAATACAACCGCAATCAAATTCGGTAATGTACAAAAGAAAATAGTCCATACGCCGCGAGCTTTGAAAAAGGAGCAATTTGCTTCCAGTGAAAGTTGCCCGGCTATTTTTAAATCCTCTATCCTGGCAGCGACGGCTACGCTTGGACTTGGTCCTGCATGTTTTATTGAGGTCGCCACACCGTTTGTCGATCTCTGGCACTGCAATTAACGGACCGTTATCTCCCTGCAGTCCACCTAAACCTGTCTGGCTCGCGTCGACCGGTGGAGAGTTCGTGATTTTTCTCTAACGTCGCTGTATCATATTCCCATTACAGCGTCACTCATACCGGTCGGTGTTTAGTATTCACACCTCATAACGGGGCTCTCGCCATGAGTAGTGTAGAGTCTGAGCACCGCCGCTTGTGAGAAGAGCTTAGTCAAAAAATGTATATAATTTCAATCCTTAATTGGGTATACAGTGTATGAGAATTGCTCTAGAGAGCTGCTGTATCTCGATAGCCGCGTCGAGCGTTCCTCCTGCTCTCCTTCTGGACGTTTCACCTCCCACGTTGGACGCGTCATGAGGCTTCATCAGTAGCCCGATGACACGGCTATCCTGAAAGAACAGCTCTGAAGAGCAACCGTCATGACTCGAGCCGTGAAAACCTACATCAGTACAAACATAAGTATTAACGATGTGTGCGAGCATTAGCAGATCAGTGTCTCTACCCGGTTTAATTTTCATGTCTGGCCAGGTGTGCGGTGACTGAAGGATTGTGTCTTTGTTGTGAGGCAGTTATACAGTGGTTTTCTTTGCAAGGAAATAGGTGGTACAAATATAATGCCAGCAGCCAAATTGAGTTTAACCGCATAAAGGCAGTATACTTTAATAAATATAGGGTTTCAAAGAAAGTACTGTAGAAAAATAATTCAAATTCGGAATCTCAAAGCACTGTTCAGTGCACAATAGCAGACATCAGTACAAAATAACTCAAGAGATTGAACACCAAAAAAATGCTGAAAAAATTAATGCTGAAAAGCTTTTTCTGAATTGGCTACAAGTTGAACAAACAGAAGTGTATAAATAAGTTTTGAGACAAGGTTATAAAATATCCTCGGAGATCCTGGCATTTCGTGGTAGAGATCTGTAGACTCTGTGCAGGCTACTGTGAAGTATTTGTTAATCTTGAAGATAATGTTTTTTTTCATCGTTTGCGTCTGGAAAGCTGCCAACCCATTCCCTAAAAGTTCAAAAGAATTGCGATCATCGGTGGCCCGTATGGCAAGGGGAAAACTCACATTGTTTATCATCGCACACCTTATTAATACTGACATTTGCAGCTGTGCTTTTGGATAATCCTAGTGCAGGAACTGCCCCGTTGTTGAAAATGTTAGTGAAGTTCAGTCTTTGTTTGCGTGTACGCGAGCTCACATTTGACTTTTCCTGGAAATGCCTCCCCGTGTGCCCGGTACTCGCGCGCGTATCCGTTACCGCAGAGTACGAGACAAAATGTCTCCGTTGCAAGAAAACAAACCGTGCAAATACAGATCAACGATCAGAGCGAAAACACTTTAGTGGGAAAAAAATTCAGCCGCACGCGCGCGGTTATAAAAGACGACCGTTCAGCCCATCGCCGTGACCTCTGCGTTACGAGACGATGCGAGACGTCTGGGCAGCGGTGGCATGGCGGACGCCGTTACGAATGTTGTTGCTTTAAACCTCTGCTATGCATGGTGACCCGGATTGGACGGTTACACCCCCGGTGCCCTGTGATGGACCGGCGTCCCATCCTGGGTATAACCCTGCCTTGCACCCTGTGTCTGCCAGGATAGGCTCCGGCTCGCCCGCAACCCTGTACGGGATTAAGCAGTTTCTGACGATGAATAAATGAATTGTTACGGAAGTGGTCGCTGAATATCTGGAGGAGTTTAGATTTATTTTTTAATCCTGTCCCGGAGCCCTCTGCTGAACTCCGCTGCCTACCCACAACATTCTTTACTTGAGCGGCATGTCAGTGGCGCACGGGTGCGCAAACTTTTGCTCGCGTGCATTTCGCTCGCCAATTACGGTCCTCGCCTTCGAAGAGAAATGTTCTCCCCCAATTATATTCCAGCTGCGCCACTGGCATCGTGCCTTGAGTTGGAGTGCCCCCGCAGCGAGCAGTGCATCACCGGTGTAAGGAGATGTAGTCACAGAGCCGCTTCTGAATCGGCGTCAAAGCAATTTTTTTTTGCAAGCTTCGCAGCTGGAAATTAAGCCAAATGAAGTGAAAAAAAACCCCAGTTTTAATGTGATGGAATTTTTGTGCAGTCATCGGTTACCGTGCCGATACAATTAACACGCCACACTTGAGAACTCGGTTTAATCGCGGAGGGCTTTAAACCCAGATGTCAATCCTGGATCTCATAAGTGTGAACTCTAAGCTCCGAGCCGCGAACCATCTGGCTCCCTCTGGGTCCTACACTCCTGCTTCGATGGTCGTGTACGAAGCTCCGCGTGCTATTGACTGTCAGTGACCACATTGGCTTCTTCTTCTTTGCGATTCTTCAAAGCACGATGGGCAGCTTCTGGACATCGTTGTCTTTCAGCTTGGCTTCGAAGTGTTTGGTAGAATTCGCGGGCAATACCAAGTATTACCTGACAGGGATCGCGACGTGAACGCTTCTACCTTGACCCCCACCACATTGGCTAAACTGTCGCGTCATCTTCACCATCCATTATTAATGTGTGGGTCGCAGGCTTACGCACATTCTCCCGGCCCGCAATCAACATCGTCCCCGCCGTGTGTCATCCATCATAATCCAGGGATTGAGCTTTGTGATTTGTCGTCCTCTCTTTGGTCAGTTTTCGCTTCGCGCTTCTGTTGCCCTGGTGAACCATGCAAGCATCACGTCCACATAGGGGGTCAAGGTAGAAGCGTTCACGTCGCGATCCCTGTCAGGTAATACTTGGTATTGCCTGCGAAATCTACCAAACACTTCGAGGCCGAGCTGAAAGACAACGATATCCAGAGGCTGACCATCGTGCTTCGAGGAATCGCAAAGAAGAAGATGTCCACATATTACTTCATCAGCTGTGCATTCAGTCTGGTGCCCTGCATTTCTCCAGTGATGTTAAAGTTTACCAATCCTGCCCGTCTCGGTGCATGTCTCAAAAATGTTTCTTTCCAATGTGCCAAAAGTTCACGAACAATTACAGCTAACTGATAAGGTCATCCCCCTGGACATCCTTACAGCAACCTCCCCTGGTCATATCTAAGTTTGAAAACGTTCTCTTTCCTCTCTGCCTGACTGACTTTTCCATTATGAACTCATCTGTCCATCTGTAAAGTTGACAGAATGTCAGTCGGTGCTTCACTACCACCCCCACCCCGTCCCATAATTCCACCATGCCACCGCAGTCGTAGTGGTAATATAAATCGTATCGACCATAAATCGTATCGGCTCGTGCGATTTGCCTACGCTGTCCGTACCGTTGCTACAATGTTAGGCAGCTTCACGATTCCCCCCCGCTACCCCGTCAGTAAATTCAAACGTGCCAACACAGTAGATTCACATAAGTGCCGTTGCTGTTATTTATTCTCGCTGCGCTGTGACACGAGAACTCCATTGCTTACCAAGTAAGTCCCTTGGCAAAGGGCAAGATGTGACTTGTGCTTTCGCGGAGAAAATAATTGTCTGTGACCCACCGCTGACCTCTCCTGCCAAGTCTGTGTGTTGTCGTGGCCTGTCAGTCGGCAGTCCGACAAAGCCATGCTGTCCACAAAAACCCCGCTGACCCTCTTCGTGTATTTCGCCGTAATTTAGTTCGTCCGCGTATCTCGGTACCTAAATTCGATGCGGTATACGATCGGAACAGAACTAATAAATGTTAAACGTGGGGAGTGGTGGCGCAGCGGTTGGCGCAGCGTGCTGCCGACCCAGCGAACCGAGATGTATTGCCGGCCGCCCCGAATGTCACTGGCGAGTGATCTACGAACCGGTCTTGCCTCTCTACCCTGGTCCCCAATCTGCCAGCGTTGTGAAGTATGGTCGGGCAACCCCCGCGACTCGCACAGCACCGGAAGGCCTTCCTCCAGCAAAATCATGTCAGCAGACGAATAACAATACGAAGGCAATACAATCCATCCATCCATTTTCACAAACCGCTTAATCCCGTACAGGGTCGCGGTGAGCCGCAGCCTATCCCGGCAGACACAGGGCGCGCAGCAGGGCTATACCCAGAATAGGACGCCAGTCCATCACAGGGCACCGGTGGCAATTTAGTCTGCAGGCCGATTAACCTTCGCAGCGGCATGTCTTTAGATAAGATTGCCAGTTTCACGACCTTTCAGTCTATTCGAAGCAGCCTTAATCATTTAATGTTTTTTGTTCCTTTCGTTTTGATTGATTTATTTTTCATTGTTGACATGCCGTTCTCTTTGCGGCCCTTGTGCAGCGCTTTGTGACCCTCGGGTGAAAGGCGCTATATAAAACGCTATTATTATTATATGTCGCTGGACATGCTGCTCTTCTTCTTCTTTGTGATTCTTCGAAGCGCGCCTCAAAGGGTAAAACCATTTCTCTGTTTAACATCATGGGCAAATGTAAATTACTAAGGTTTGTTTGGCTAGGTGTTAATCGTAATATAATAATAATATCCCACCCTTTGTCAATCCACTGCCGGATGAATATCTTTCTTCACGTGCCGCGTTGGTCATTGGGGTTGTCTGACCGTACTGCACCACACCGGTTAGTCTGGGTTGGCGCACGATTTGCACTTTGACCCCTTCTGAAAACAGACACCTTCCTCGTTTCACGGTGAATCACGCGCATCCCGTGCCCGGTTTGCGCACGGCACACATCGGTACAAATTGTGTAAAGTGCGGTTGCAGATCATTGATGTCATCGAGTGAACAGTACGCGGCGCTGGTTCGTCAGTGCGGCTGGACGGAGCGAACGCCAGGTCGGCATCTGTCACGCTCTAGCCGCCGCGGATGGACACGCGAGTATCGGTGTTCCGGCACAGTGTCTCTTTGTGGCTTAGTTACCGATCGCATCACAATCGTGCCGCCTAAGTGTAGCCGTGAATCTGGAAGGACAGCCGAGGGCCTTTCTGCCTCAGTGGGGAATGACCTCCGGGTAAAACCGCGCAGGATTGCTTTTGAAGTATCCTTTTGACAAAATCGCGAGACACACCCGCCGCTCCTATGTGCCGCGTCAAGGCGCGTCCCCCTATTTTTACCTGCGATCGAGCACGCGGTGCATTGAGCCCAGTCTCGCCAACATTCACCAAACGGACATTTATGCCGGCTGTGCGGTTTTTCAGTTTTCCCCCCCAGCGGTCAACGGTGGTCAATTTGCAATCGCTCGTTCGCTGGACGTTGATTTTTGTTGATACTGGACCGGAGCCCAGAGCTCAAGCTCGGGTTCTTCGCGGAGCTGACCCAGTGATCTGACAAGGGCTTTATCCTGCCTAAGACACACGGCCATTCCTTGTTGCGGTGCTGCTGCGGGCTGATGGGTTTTCTGTCGCACAGATTTGTCACAGCACCGGGTCTAAATTACAAATTATGCTCGTGTGCGGCAGCGGGGAGCTGCGCGGTTTATGAATCGCGTTTGTAGCCGGATAAGGAGTGCTCGCTATCGCTTTGCATTTCAAAGAGACGGTGAGCGAAGGCAGACCGAAAGCGAAATGACATAATAGAGGCTGTCGACGGAAGGCTAGAGTGTGTTTGGAAAGCCGAGCTTGGTAGTGAAAAGTAACGTACTAATTTGGCGATATAACTCGGTGTTTAATCAGCTTAATATGGAACCGTGGCTTCGAAGGCATACATTACTCACCGCTCACCCTCCCCCACAGACCCCATTTTTAGTGAGTCAGAGCGTTATCATGATGTGTGTTTAAAATTTGATTTAATGGGGCATCTTTTAAAAAATCTAATTTTCAATTTTATCATTTGCGCACGTTTTATTTTTCCCGTATTAGTCACAAGTTATCAATCGCATGCATAGGGCAGCGGGTATGCGCGATTAATAAATCGTAATTGTTCTCGCATGCGCGATAGCACGGCTTGCATCGTGAGCATAGGAATTGATTTTAACGGATGAATCGGTGCGTTGTTACACCGCCAGCTTTCCAGCAATCCGTAAAGTGCTTGAGTAATTCAAACGCAGGAAATCATATGTGACTCAATCGGGATTCATATTCCCATCGTGAGCTGGGTGGTGCATGAGTTGATTGGAAAAAATTATATTTCTTGCGCGCAAAGTTTATATTCAGCCAAGTTATGTCGCTGGTTACAGAGACTTGCACATTAAAATTACGTAGACTAGAACGATGTAGTCCTTTTCTGTTAAAGCTGTTTGCACCTTTTCATGTGCGGGCCGGCCAGCTCCGTCAATTGCTACAATTGTGTCGACATGATTATTTCATCTTGCCAAGGCTTTCATCCGGTTTACAAAATCACGGCGTAAAATCAGACTGGTTTTGAAGACTAATTTAAAAAAAATGCGGCTTTCCATCTTGACATGCACGCAATTAAAACTGCCGAGCGACTTGTGTACGTTTCACATATACTTATTAACATAAATAAAAAATAAAAAAAGCACAATTTATAACATGCACATTATACATTCAATTTCGAAGGTTTTAATTTTTAAGAGAGAACGACTTGGAGGCATGAGAAAGCCGCAGAGGCGGGGAGGAGGGATGGCAGCCAGGCTGTTAGCCAGTGTCACTGCATCCTATATATGACGTTATCGGTCGTTTAAATAATGAGTATATTTTTACGAAAATCTTTTTGTCAGTCCACTGCTGGATGATGAAAGGCCCTCTAAGCAAAATCAATCATGGGGGTTCTTTGACCATATTTCACCCGGGGGTGAGGGAACCCAGGACTGGTTCAGATATCACTCAGGAATCGAAACTCAGGTTGCGAGATTCACAGTGCAGTGCGTTAACCACTGTACCACCGCTCTTCCGCCAAACACACTAAACAAATGGAACCAATTTGCTCAAAAACACCGTTCGTAACTCTTGCAGTAAAATGGCGTTATCTCCCCCTCAAAAGTACCCTTGCAACAATGTGCGTCGCAAAGTTATTCTCTCGCGCTTGACAGGGCTAGTTTCGTAAATCGTTTTTACCTCGTTGCTTGTTATTTGTACTATCATGCAAATCCACGAAATCCCAGCGGCAGCCTTACGCGAATGGAATTTTCGGGCTAGGTCACTCCCACGTCTTTCTCTGCCACAACAACCTGTGCCTGCCGGGATAGGCTCCGGCTCACCGCAACCTTGTACAGGATTAAGCGGTTTCTGACTATGATGATGATGATGACGACCAGGCGGCTGCGACTTGTGTGACCTTGACACCCTGAGCTTAAGTACGAGCAAAAGTCTCGGTGAATAATAGAGTGCAGTGGCTGCCGGTCAGCTGCTGCGGCTAGATAATTGCTCGAAAGATTGCAATTATAGCTCTCGCAAGAAGTTAAACAGAACACCAACGGAGAGATACGAATGTTTGCTAAGAAATCCGTTGTAGTTGCAGCAGACTGTTTGGAATTGTGAGTTCACGTGCAAATTTAGATGGCTATTTTTTTTGCTGCTGATGTGGCTTGATAAAAGGCCTGCATATATTACCGCCAAAAAGATTTGGAGGTAATAGACCAGTGTGATTTATAGTGGTGGACAGATCCGAACTAGGTGTTAAATAGCTGTACCTGTTTTATACGTTTCTCTTATTATACATGAAGGAAAATAAATTAACCCGCGCCGAACTAGTTGACATCTTTTACTGCACGCGGTACAATTTCTAAATATATAGCTGAATTAAAACCCACTCAATTCGTATTCATTATCAGGTTGTCTTAAACCCACAGCTTCCTGAGATTTATGCTACCGGTGGCTTTCAGCGCTTTGGTGATTAGGGGGGCTGGGGGCCGGGTGGAACATACTTCACCACGCTGGTCAGTGTGGGTTGACGGATGGAACACGGTTTGTTTTGGGTAGATGTACCCGATAAGGGTTACATCTTTGCAGAATTTAATGCTGTCAGTTCGTTGCGTTACTTTGTGATTTTATGTGTTGTTCGCGTTGGTTAGTTGGAACGTCTTGTATCGCAGGTATCCCGACTCCAGAGATTGCAAGCTCGATGGGTATTTTCTGCCGTAATAATAAACATCTATATCCAGTACAGCGATGCAGGGCAATATTTACCCTTACTCAGAGCTGGGCTTTCGGGATAACCGTGTCGAATGTTCGTTTTACCTCCCACATTGGAGTCATCTTCAGAAAAAAGATGCCTCCAGCGTTCGAGGCCAAACATCGCGAAGGAGCGAGATGGAACATTCGACACGGCTTTCGCCGAAAGAATAATAATAATAATAATAGCATTTATAGAGCGCCTTTCACCCGAGGGTCACAAAGCGCTGCACAGGGCTGCGGAGAGAACGACAAATCAACAAAGACAGAGAACGGTAATCAGCAGTTGTGGAAAGCAATTCTCGTACGTCGAGCCGTGAAAAAGCTACATCGGTACGTTCAGCTCTGCCTTTAAAGAAGCTGTCGGCGCGTGCAGCGAAACGTTGGAACTTCGTGCCAGGCAACACGCGGTGCAACGCGATAACACGGCGAAAGAGATGTAATGTCGCGCAGTTTCACGTCCACAAACCTGCGTCGAGGTGCAGGCGCAGCGGCGTTTTTATCGGTTGCGTCTGACGCCCTGCCTGCGCGCTCACGTTTTAAACTTTAATGACCGCCGTTTATAATTTAGCTATATAGATGTTTATTATTAAAGCAGAAAAATACCCAGTGAGCTTGCAAGCTTGTTACGGGATTCCCGCGACACAGCAAACATGCTCTTTGACGAAAATAATTTAAAATAAAAAAAACACATTTCCACGTAGCATTGCACACATTTTTCAAATAACGAAGTAAAAAAAAATACACGGCATTGCACAACATTTCCAAGTAAACTATTAAAAATTATAGTTTTCCATTTCAGAAGCCGTTTGATGCGATCGTTATATCGCAAAACACGTGCCCCCCCCACCGTGCGATGGATGCGATAAATACGCGAGTACTATTTTCCCAGCGATGGTTTTCTAAATGTCCATGAGGGATGGTTTCCAACTGGGATGGCAATAACGTTGGAATTTATGCAGTCTGTCCGAGGGGCGATTAAGTGGATGATTTGAAATGAGCGGCGCAAAACTAACATATACAGCCCGAACGCGCGCATGCACATTGCTCACTCGGGCCAATCCTGCGTCCGAATGAAGAGGCGATAAACATGAGAGGCGCTGCTGTTATCAGGCGCAAATCTCGCCCACTGTGGAGGTCACACACACACACACATCCTGGCGACACGCGTGTCGTACACGTGAACACCCGTGACCTGAAATGACACGGCTTGACCTGAGGCACGTGGAATGTTCCGTGCTTTAATAATTGAGTTGGCGCTGTGTGCTGTGCGCTGTACGCCACAGTTTGCGTGGTTTTTTGCGTAGTATTTTTTCGCCAAACCCCAGCCCCTCGTGAGCTTTTGTAATGAATGTTCGTCTCGACACCTGACCCAATCGCTACTGGCAGGTGTGCACCGTTGCAATGAAATGTTTAATTTGAGCTGACCGTTTCGAAAACCGATATTTTTTACACATTTGTCAGTAAGGCAAGGTTTGAGCTGACCGTTTCGAAAACCGACATTTTCTACACATTTGTCAGTAAGGCAAGGTTTAGGGCAACGGCCCTTTGTCATAGCGAATGCTTATTTAGATTTTTTGATATCCGTCCTTTCCAAAAGGCTAGCATTTAAAAACATCACCCAATGCATATTTATTTCCCTCTTCTTCGCGATTCTTCGAAGCACGATGGTCAGCTTCTGGACATCGTTGTCTTTCAGCTCGGCTTCGAAGTGTTTGGTAGAATTCGCAGGCAACACCAAGTATTACCTGACAGGGATCGCGACATGAACGCTTCTACCTTGACCCCCTTTCCCTCTTTATATAATGGCATTTGTGCCTGTGCACCACTGATGACACTGTAACATCTTCTATTGCCGTAACCCGATTTACATGTCATTTTAAAACTTCTTTACAGTGGCACTAACAGCATTATTCAATGCTAAACCCATGTATATTCGGTCTTCCTCAGCCGCTGAAATGCACAGATGAAAGAAGGAAATGTGACTTGTGTTTACGTAATTACGCGATGCGAAGGTGAATTGAGGGCAGCTTTGGCGGAAATCTAATTATGTCGCGGAAAAAAGCTTATTTTTTTCCGTCTCAAAAATTTGTTCGTCATCGAACACTGGCAGTCACGGACACAATGGCATCCCGCAAAGCAGGAGGACCTCCATTAGGCGATGATAAAAGGGGAGACGGAACGATGACATCAGGGCCCCGTATGAAAGCAAAGTGAGCAAAATCGAACCCTTTGCAGATTGTCAGGTGGGATGTCGGTACCGCACGACATCTTTCAGTATATTTTTACTCAAGCTGGAAGAATTCGTTGAGCTGTGTAGCTCTTTTTAACAGTTGTCCACCGGGGGCAATTTAGTAAGGAAAATTAACCTAAGCAGCATGTGTTTGGACTGTGGGAGGAATCCGTAGTACCCGGCCAGAACCCACGCGGACACTGGGAGAACATGCAAACTCCTCCACAGAAAGGCACCCGAGCCGGGATTCGAACCCGGAAACTTCTTGCTGTGAGGCGGCAGCGCTACTCGCCGCGACGCCACCGTGCCTCCCACGGTGAACCTGTTGATGCGCGGAATATTTGTTTATTTCCACCGTAGACATTTCGCCACTATCTCGACAGCACCGCGTTTGACCCATCATGTTTTCGCGACAGCTTCCGAAGCCGTCATGTAATGTTAAAAATTAAAGTCGATCGCTGCGGAGGGGGGGCGGTTTGGCACAGAGGAACATTTTTTCTGCGGCCTCTTGCGTAACTCAGCAACCCCTCCCTCCCTGCGGCCTTCCCACCTAACTTTTCCCGTTCCGAATGTTTAACTGGATTTTTATTTACTTATTTGGTCAATTATGTGCAATGCTGTGTGTAAATGGTTATTTTTTGTGCTTGGTTAATTTTGTTACTTTCATGTTTTTTTGTTTTTTGTTATACGTCAATTCGCATATTTGCTGTTTTGCAGGAATCCCGTAAAGGGCTTGCAAGCTCACTGGGTATTTTTCTGCTTCTTCTTTGCGATTCTTCGAAGCGCGATGTCAAACCACAGCTTCCCATTTTCTTACACAGCCCCTTGCATTTTCATTGAACTCCGCAAGGTCTTTTGAGCTGCAGAGG
>JAZEWU010000045.1:3319295-3337706 GCA_036362915.1 Geotria australis | reverse complement strand
GCTCCCCATTTGGAGTTGACCAGTTTTCGTAGGATGTTGTTTCGGGAACCGACTTTCAATTTGGTGTAATAATAATAATAAACATTTAGGTCACGTAAAAATAATGAGTGTAGTAAACACGCCTCCTCCCGACACAGCTAATTAGTAAGGTTTGTCGCGCGAACGAAACGTGCCAATCCTTTACTATTTCAGAACCCCGGTATGTTGGAGAGCGAACCCACGACATTTACAATGGCGGTACGACGTTTCGCTGATGGTTGCAATCAGAAACACAGGTTCTGGTCAGAACCACCACGTGGCTTCCTAGTCCCTCTATATACAGGGGGGAGGGTTGGGTGCGGTTTGGGGGTTGTGATGTCATCACCGGGTGCCAACCTATGTATAGTTGTCAATTCAATTGTCAATTCTGCCATACGTACAGGACATATAGAGGATCGGAATTCCGTTTCTCTCAGACCCCAGCGTCGGTACACACATGGAAGGTCTTGTCTTGGCTTGGAGCTTGGCTTGGCTTGACTTGGCTTGGTCTGGCTTTGGCTAGGCTTGACTTGGCTAGTCAGGCGGTAATGCAAGGAAACCGCTCGTACATCTGCGCTGTCATGGACAAACCAGATCGAACAATCTTTCAACACTGACACGGCACTCGTTCGTTGCCAGTTTCCGGCAGTCTGAGCAGCAGGGGCAGAGGCCGAGAAGGCCACAACTGTTGAGCAGGTTTGCGGCGCCTCGATTTGTAGGAGTTTATGTTTTTTTTCCGTGCAATGTTTGGTTTTGATAATGACGGAGAGCCAGGAGCGTTGTACGACTGCAAAATAGAGCCGCGGAGAGAGGACATTAATTCTGCGCGCACGCGCGTTGGATGTAATTTGAATTCATTTGTTGCTCTGTTGCCAAACGGGGGCCCCGCGTTTCCGTTCACCGCCGGGACATGAATGGGTAAAGTTGATGCGTTTCTGCCGTGCGGAGATGATAAAAAATAAACGCGCGGATGGCGCAAAATGAATAAATAAGCGCGATGGAAATTGCCGCTCGGAAAAGGGCACTCGTCTAATTCATACAAATCCTCCATGAGTCAAACATTCTGTAGCCGCAGCAGCTCACACCAACGAGACTAAAAATACACTGACCCCCCCCCATATCATTTTTTTTTAAACGTGCTTAACTAACAAAAGAAGTCGGCCTGTCTCCCGCACTATTAATTCATTGTAATGTCTGCAGTTGATTGGGAGAGATAACGTGCCGCCTTATCTTCGCGGCTGCCTGAAGCGCGGAGTCCATTGTTAATTCTAGAGGGAGCGACATGCCACCGATCATTGCCGTGCTTTTGCTCATATCCCGTTGTTGATGGTTTTCCTTCTGAGCGTGTCAGGATTCCGCAGACCTATCTGTCTGTTGTAATACGGGGCCGTCTCATGAATATAAACAATTTAAGCAGTCAGGGGCATGTATATATCAAAAAATTCGAGAGCGTTGCAAAATTCCGAGAGCGTTGGGCGCTGCGACGGGTGAGTTCGTAGCGTGACCTTCGAGTGACCTCCAGCTGCCGCCCGTTCTCCCGCGCGACCGGCCGCACCGCGATTAAATAATTTGACAAGGCAGCAAAAAGTGTAAAGCGCCGGAGGGGAAATGTAAGCACGACTTCGTCCAGGATACAAAACTCAGATCATTAATAGGAATCCCATTGATTTGGCAAGTTGGGGCCAAACTCCACTTATCGGCCAATTCTCTTAACTGGAGTTAATGCCGCCTCAGGATATGCTGGCAACTTGGTTAACTCTCGGAGTGGTTAAGTCTGGAGTGTGAAAAATAAACACGCACTGGTGCATTCGGTCCTGTGATTAAACGAAAACTATTTTATCGGTCTAGGTTTTCACGGCTGGATGTATGAGAATGTATCTGAAGAGCAATTCTAAAACCATGTTATTTTACCGTGTAAAGCCCACCCACTGAGCTCAGACAGTCAGTTGGTTTTTTTATTAAAGCTGGAATGAACCGTTAAGCTTTGTCCAGTGGGGACAGGAAAGCAAGTGACAACATCTCATGGCACCGGAAAGCAAATTGAGTCAGAACAATTAACCTGTGCAGCAGCATGTCTTTGGACAGTGGGATGAAACCGGTGTACCCGGCGAAAACCCACGCGGACACGGAGAGAACATGCAAACTCCACACAGATATGTAGCCGAGTCGGGAATCGAACCCAGGGGCTTTTTGCTGTGAAGCGGCAGCGCTACTCACCGCACCCCCGTACTACCTTATTAGCTATTTTAGAAAGGCAACCTAACTAAACATGCTATCACAGTGGTTTATCGTACGTGGGAATATATATCAGCAGTCAAATAATGTAATTAAAGAAGAGTAGGCCGTGTGTGCTCGAGCCAGGGGCCAATTAAAAAAATGAATTAGGGAAAGCCAGACGTAACAGCCGCTTACCGCAGATTATAATTGTCTGTCAAACATAGCGCCTTCGCGATAGCATCGCCTTTGTGCACACACAAACGCCAAACGTGCAACATATTTCATTTTTCAAGTGATGTCTGGACCGGTCGAAGGCTCTGCACTCATCCAGCAGTGGATTTACAAGGACTTCGAAGGGCTATTGTCGTCATTATCAGTACTTGCTTAATCCTGTGCAGGGATGTGTGGGGGCTGGACCCTATCTTGGCAGTCACGGGGCGCAGACAGTGCTATACCCCGGATGGGACGCCAATCCATTACAGGGAACCGAAGGTTATTTAGTCCGCAGGCCAATTAACGTGAGCAGCATGTCTTTGGACTGTGGGAGGAAACCGGAGTACCTGGCGAAACCCCACGCGGACACGGGGAGAGAACATGCAAACTCCACACAGAAAGGCACCCGAGGCGGGATTCGAACCTGGGACCTTCTTGCTGTGCGGTGGCAGTGCTACTTACCGCAGCCACTGTGCCGCCCCTTATTGGTCGTCTTCTTTACAAATGCGCCCTTGGCAGGAAACTAACCCTTTATTAAAACGATAGAGGCCTCCTGATAGCGTAACGTAACGTTAGTGGTGATAAGCTGCTTTCGCGGAAATACTTTCAGCGAGAAAGGTCTGCCTTTTATACGCTTTCCGTCTTTGTCTCTCAACACCACCACCGTTCACACCCCAGGCACTCGACGCTCCCCGGTCCTTCATTCAACGCGCTCGGTTGTGTTTCTTTGGGCCCCCGAGTGAACCTGTCAGTTCAGAAAGTAACGACGTTTCCACGAAAGCAGAGAATTCTGCTCGCCCATCCAGTTATTCTGTACGAGAGATATTTTTGCGAACGCGCACAGAGCCCGGGTGCGTGCAAATGAGCTGCGAAAGTTCTTTCAGTCAGTTTTTATTTCAGCGGGAAGGAACCGTTGTGCTATTGTAACTTTTTTTAACAGTTCTGCAGCCGGGAGCGGTAGGCGAGTCACAAATATATCTTTGCACTGCGGGCAATGTAGTAAGGACGATTCATCTAGGCAGCATGGTTTTTGACCGTTGGAGGAAACTGCCACCTCACGTCTGTGTGTGAGGTGGCAGCGCTACTTACTGCACCACCGTGCCACCCACCCATCCATCCATTGTCAGAAACCGCTTTATCCCGTACAGGGTCGCGGTGAGACAGAGCCTATCCCGGCAGACACGGGGCGCAAGGCAGGGCTATAACTAGGATAGGACGCCAGGCCATCACAGGCCACCGTGCCGCCCAGCAGCAGGTCATCTTCTTCTTTGCGATTCTTCGAAGCACGATGGTCAGCCTCTAGACATCGTTGTCTTTCAGCTCGGCTTCGAAGTGTTTGGTAGAATTCGCAGGCAACACCAAGTATTACCTGACAGGGATCGCGACGTGAACGCTTCTACCTTGACCCCCGAGAACTGCTTATGATTATGCCTGATGTTGCCTCCACAAATAACAACCTATGGAGAGCAATTCTCATACATCGAGCCGTGACAAACCTACATCGATACAGACCTCTGTTCTGTCCCCTCGTACGTGTATTTAACAACACATATATTTTGTCAATCAGCCTATCGGCTTTCCAGATCAATATTGTTATCAAGCAGTATTTGTTTCGATGTAGGTTTTCACGGCTCGATGTGTGATGAGAATCGCTCGCAAGAGCCGCTCTTTCGGGATAGCCGCGTCGAGCGTTCCTCCTCCTTCACGACGTTTAGCCCCGATGATGCCCCCAATGTGGGAGGCGGAACCTCGCGAAGGAGAGAGGATGGAAACGCTCAGTGACACGGCTATCCCGAAAGAGCAGCTCCTGAGAGCAGTGCTAAGCATGCGTTCCATCAAGCAATCTCTGGAGCCGTTTTGACCTTCAGGGTCTCGTCAGCAGAGTCAGGCCTTTTTTTAAACTAATATCGCCAGATTACCAGATGTTATTGGCAGCGGCACTATATTGAAATTACGGTGCCCCCATTCAACGCGAAAATCAATACCGTATACAAACTCATTATGGGAGAGATGTATAACGAATCACGACATTGTTTAGCTTTTTGCGGAGCAGTAATATTCCCGTCGCAAATCCGCTCGTGCCTATCGGCCGTCGGGAACGCGGTTGTCTTTGTCCTACTAATTGAGCCGTGATTAATCGTTGGGTGAGGCGTGGGTTTTTTTTGTTTGAGCAAACAGCTTCGCACACGGAGACCCATAACCATTAGGTATGCGTATGTGTTTAATTATTTTATCAGCCCGATAGACCACAGTGGCGCCATCTGTTAATAAAACCTGGACACGTGTCTGCCGTTGTTACGCGATGAACGTAACTTCGTGAGCAAACGCAACGTCCCCAAAGGCAGGCGCCTCGCAGCCGCGGGTGTTGCGACACCCGCACTTTCACAGAAACATTATTGCATCCCCCCCACTTTTTCCTGAGGTAGTCTCATATCTTATGTTGCGACACCCGCACTTTCACAGAAACATGATTCCATCCCCCATCACTTTTTCCTGCAACACCCGCAGCTGCGACGCGCCTGCCCAAAAAGGGCTTTGACGCTTTCAACATTGAGCGCCCGGCCACGCCGAGTATTGACGCAACACCAGAAAATTATTTCTCGCGACAATTATGTAAGAGTCCTACGTGATCACGCGATGACGCATCCAAATTACCCACGACGCCCGAGACCGAAATCTGGCACAGGCGCGGTGCTGAGAGTGAGCGCGGAAGGTCGCCCTTAACGGCTAATGTCACCGACTCGCCGATGTTTACTTGGGATAGAGGCGCAGCCCTGCATGTGCTTGCTCGAGTCGAGGAAGCTCTAGAGCTGCCGATCTCAACCGGTGTGTCGTCGCGACCCATCTGTGGGCTGCGAGCGCCGCTTACTGGTCCGCGGAGACCAGACCCGAGTGAGCCTTGAGGTGTCACAGGTTGAGAACCGCTGCTGTAGAGAGCCCATCTACATGTAATGTTGGTTCTACTCTTTCACGCTTTAGCCCACCACGCCAAGTGCCAACCGACTACCCGGTGCGGGAGAATTGCTCTTAAGAGCTGCACTTTCGGGATCGCCGTCACGAGCATCCCTCCTGTCTCCTTCGCAAAAGACATTCCAGTTCTCCTCCGTGAAGGGGTGAGGAGGAAAGCTCGACACGGCTATCCCAAAAGAACCATTCTAGGATCGTCCTCGTTTTAGATGCGGCAGCAGTCCTGGTAAATATGCACGTTTTCCTGGTACAAGTCATTCATTCAAGTAAAAAAATTAAATGAAAAACACCCATTAATTATTTGGCCGATAACATCGTAATATATAGGAAGCAGTGTGTGGCAATATGGCGCCGGCAAAGCGCCTAGCTGCCTCCTCCACCTCTCTGTGCTTTCCTCGCGCCTCTGAGTCGTTCTCTCGTCGATGAATGCCTTGGCCATTGAATGAATATGTGCGCGTTATAAATGTAAAATAATAATAATTATTATTATTATCTATTTTTTGCCAGGTGCACAGGGTACAGACCTCGCTCGCTCTCTTATTCTGTTTACCCCACGATATGTCCCATGTTTTCATGCCTCCGAGGGGGCAAACCTAGCACAGCAGCATCCCTAACCAGTTCGCCAAGGCCACGGAGTTTACAGTCTCGTCGAAGCCGCAGCTGCAGAAAGATCACTTTGAAAGTCAAGTACATTGACTGACGAGAGCGAGCTCGTAATCATTTGCAGGGCACCGTGAGCTGAGCTCACCCAGTTTGGCAAAAAAATTTAAACTTTGCCGGCAATGTACTGGTCCGGAGAAATGACTGACGCCTTGTCAGTGGAAGCAGCGTTCGAGACTCTGACCGGCACTTGGCCTGTCCAGATGGAAACTAGGTCACAGCCGTGGTGTCAGGAAACAGGCAGCAGTCTGAGCTCCGGCAATATGAGATCAAACGTGCTGAAACAGGGGGAAATATGACGCCAACGCGAGCGAGCTGTCGCTTCGCAAACGCTCGGCGTCGCGACTCGAGTGATCAGAATCACGCTTTGTTTAAATTGCAGGACTCCCGTAAAGAGATTGCAAGCTCATTGGGGTTTTTTTCTGCTGTAATAGTAAACATCTACCTGTCCATCGCGGCGTTTTCGGCGGTGAAACGGCTCGTACGCGTTCCTGCCTGAAGCCCACGTGCGATCGAACATCAAACGGACGTGAATATGAAGGGGTTGTTGCTTAATGCTTAAACGATGAGGTTGCATCTGCTGAATCGACTGGATTACTGGCTATTTCGCGAGACACTCCAAAACATTAGCGTAAATTGCAACCTCTGAAATGCGTGTGCACCTGGATGGAACTATTTTACAATGTTCTATCAGCCGAAGGCGTCTAGCACATTACGAACCATTCCGTACCGCGGAATAATTACTCACTGCAGTTTAGCATATCGCGTATGTTTGTAAAATACTTATCGGCAAAAATATTAGCTTCTGTGCAGCTCAAAACAATTTACACATTTGTGACACTGTTGCCTCGGTTAATTGGTCTACTGAATAAATTGCCTCCCGGTGCCCTGCGATGGACTGGCGTTCAACCCTTGGTATAGCCCAATCTTGCACCCTTAGGCTGCTTACCCCTGCCCGCTAGACAACTGTTAAAAACAGCTACACAACTCAATGAGTGAATTACTGCTGCCATTCAGAAATCCATGCTGGCCAGCGTAGCATAGAACTCTATAGTGAAACAAGCATCGTCACTGACACGGTGTTGGTAGGCCTTCATCCACCAGTGGATTGACAAAGCGCTGTCAAACACACAAAGCGGAATTCACAAACTTTATCGATGTAGATGATATATTCGTGTAGCGAGAAAATACCCAGACGATAATTAGCAGAAATGAACGCTCGACTCAAATGTGACAACCCAACAGCTGTTAATCCTGCAAAGTCATCAACTACATCCAATTAACTTCACCGTTTGTATCGCAGCTGGGTAGGCATAGTAAATTAGGTATCAAATGGTCCAAACTTGTAAAGGTCATTAGGGACGGCGGGCTGTCTTGTTTTCCACCCCAATTAAAATGTTTACGGCCCCCTGCTCGTTAGGATAGGCCGCAAGGTTTGCCGTCACTGGCGTCACGCACCGAAGGTCCGATCAACCTTTGCGTCGTTTGTGCGCGGTGTCTTTTTCCCGCTGTCCCGTTCTCGCCACCTCGGCCGAGCGTGCCGGGAAGGTCACGGGGGCGTCTTCCACACGTCAACACCTACGAAGTCGCGGTGGCAGGAGTCCCCCGGGCTCGGCAGAAACCCTGAAAAAGTAGACAACACACAACTCCACGAGCGCACGAAAACGCACTCTCTTACGGTCGTGCAGCCACAAAGCCTTCTTCCCGTTCACTCGGCCTCCGGGACAGTTTGGGGCCACGACCGGTTTGTTTTATCAACAACATTTCACTGTTTTCTCACCCGCCCTCGTTTTCGTTTGAAATACCGTGCATTAATTACACGACGTTCGAGGATCATTACCCCAACGATAGATCGTTAATTGTGCAGTTTTATTTTAACCGTTTCTGGTTTGTTTTTTTGCGCCGTAATTGCCGCAGATTACACAGCTAGTTCGGGAATCGTGCCCGAAACCGCGCTTAATCGTCGGTGATCGCCGCTAACGATAGCGTTAAGATGACACGGAGACGCTCGCGAACGGCACGACGGCAGGCGCGCGCCGCGCCTCGGACCGCGTCGCCACCTTTAAGCGCCCGTCGTAATTCCGGATTAATTGGCTTAAACGCGCTCTCCAAAGTAAACTCGCGATAATAAATGGAATTGCGTGAATAAATATGCGACGGTTTAAAAAATAAAAAATAACGAGCGCGACCTTTCACCGCTAGCCGGGCCCGATTCGCGCGTCGGCCGAACGCTCGATTGGAACGCGATGACAACCGACCAGCTGCTAATCCGCGCGGTCGTTAGCGCGCCGCATTAGTTCCGCCGTTTACGTCGCAGCTGGGACGGCATAATTAACGAGGGAACAAACTCGGAAAGTTTTTAGTTTTTATCATTGTTATTTAAGGGACGTCGCGTCGAGGAGCCGCGATTGAACAGGATTTCGAGATGCGGCGTGGTTGAAAATTAAACGGTCGACGGAGCCGACGATGCGACTTCTTTTCGACGCGATGCACTCGGCTCTTCGTTCGCCGTTTCTACTTTTGTCTGAACGGCCCCCGTAAATTCTTTGCGCGCGCCCAGGATTGCGAGAGCGGCGCTGTTAAAAAATTAAAGGTCGATGGAGCGCGGACGATGCCACGACTTTGCGACGCTGACTCGGCGCGGTTAATCGCCTGGCGATGCGAGAGCGATCGTAATTATCTCGCCCGCGGGTGATTCTGGAGGGAAACGTAGCGATCCTCGCGATGCACTCGGCTCCTCCTTCGCCGTTTCCACTTCTTTCTAAACGCCCCTCGTAAATTCTTTATGTACGTACAGGGGGATGCGTAAATTGCTGTTGGAGCATATTCATTAAATCAAGGAGCTATTTACGACGCTAAAAGAGGAAGCACTCGCTAATGGCATTATGTCCTCTTACCGAGTCGTTCGCGCATGGAGATAATGCCCTTGAAGAACCGGTTGCCAAAATATCAATTATTGCGTCCCCTGAGCGGGAGAGAACATTACATTACTCCGATAATTGTGAACGGTTTTTATATTCATGACTATGTGGCATATGATGAAAGTGGCTCCCGGGAGAGGTCAGGATCTTGTTTGCCGGCCTCCGAAGTGATTGGAGAGTTTCAACATTGCCGATCGTAAACACGCTCTGGGTTCCGGCTCCGGGCCTTGATCCCATCAGCCGGTGTTCCTCTGCGATCGTTAATGGTCTCAACGGCCTCAATTTATACCCCGCGCTGGCCAATCAGGATCTTCCCGGGTCTTTGACCTGAAAAGGCTAGGTCAACAGGAAGTGTGATGTGCGCGCAGATAATTGCACGGCACAAGGTGATGTCCCAAAGCAAATGTACGACCGAGCAATTAAATAAGCAACACGTCGGTAAACAGTTAGCGGGTGCAGGATTTGGGGAACAAGCCTTTGCAGTGGCTGCCCCTCGTTTTTGGAACAATATTGCCGTGAGCTTGAAGCTAAAGTCACTGCCTATCATGAGCCACCTTAGATCCCTATTAGAATTAACATTTCTGCCTAGTTGCAATTGTACAAAGTGATAGGTGGTTTCAAAGGCTTCATATGCTTTTTCATCGTATTCGCAAAAAGCTTTTTCAACTTCTTCCCACCGCAATGTTACACTTTTGCGCGGCTCTGTCTTTTGATAATTCATGATAATTATTTGACCGTTTTGTCTTGTGCAATACTATATGTTACTGTTTTCCTTGTGATTGTGTTTTAGCCCTGCACAATTTAATGCTTTAAATTCGTTAAATCACCTTCTGATTTTATATATTGTTTGGTTAATTCTGGTTGGTTAATTTGTTATATCGCAGGAATCCCACTTCCAGAGTTAGAAACCTCACTGCATCTTTTCTGCCGTAATAATAAATATCTATCTATCTGAGAATTGCTCTCAAGGGCTCCTCTCTCCGGATAGCCGTGTCGAGCGTTCCTCCTCTCTCCTTCGCGACATTTCGCCTCCCGCGTTGGGATGCCTCTCGATGTTTTTGACCAGCTTCTGCAGACTCCGCGAAGTCCGGGTCACGTAGAGACAAGCTACGGAGAGTAGGGAGAGATGGATGGCTGGATTAGCGCGGGGTCAGACGCGCACGCCGCCAATATGCGTCTTAAAGCCACCCTAACGATTGGCTGACAAATCCACGCAGTCGGCCAATGCATCTTTACCATATTTAAACTTGTTATATATATATATATATTTTTTTAAACCTATGAGAGAAATACAATTCTGCTTTACCGTACCAGTCTCAAACTATGATTGATACGTGGCTCTCAAGCGGCTCTTTGGGGATAGCCGTATGGAGCGTGCCTCTTCTCTCCTTCGCGACGATTCGCCGCGCACACCGGAGGCATCGTCGAGCTAACGAACGGTCGGGGCTGAAAGTTGCTGTGTTTTTTCCGTCTGTAACACAGACGGATGATTCTCCGCGCGAAAAAAAAAAACCCACCGTCGCAAGCTGCCGCGTTTGAGATCAGAAAACGAATCGAGCTCCCGCATTGCACTCTCCAAGCTGTCAAGGCCACGGGCGAGGCACCTGTTTCGAATTGAAAATCACCTTCCGTTCGTTTGCCACGCGTTACGGTCGCGGGCCACGGATGGTGCGCTCGTGATTTTTCGCGGCTAACTAACGGTCATATCTCGGCGCCAGACGCCGGGTCCCGTCGGTCGGGAGCTACGGCCGCGGTAATTTCCCGCTCGCCACGGCGCTCAAAGAGTTAATCGTTCTCGGGCCTGTCAGCCTCGTGGCCTTTCCGTAATGGGAATGAAGTGATTTCCCATAAAAAGAGGAGGAAGATCACGCGGCGTAATATATGGAGCCGTTAAACCACCGCGATCCGCGTGTTTTAAGGCAGTTTCCGCGCGTTCTGCAGCTGTGCCGCACCGCGGCTTGATCGGCGCTGGAGTGACGTCGCACCGCATTTGTTGACAATCTGCAAGAGAGCGCGCAGTTGTCGTGCGTCACCTGGGACGCCCCTCCTGTCTCGGGATGGACGGCTTGTGACATCGCGCTATCTTGAGAGGCCCATGGCAGCTTGGGGAGGCATTGATCCAGCAGTGGAATGATAATGGTTGAGTATTATGATGATGATGATTATTACAGGGGTCGGCGCGGTGAGTAGAGCTGCCACCTCACAGCAAGAAGTTCCCCGGGTTCGAATCCCGGCTGTGTGTGGAGTTTGCATGTTCTCCCCGTGTTCGCGTGGGTTTTCACCGGGCACTCCGGTTTCCTCCCACAGTCCAAAGGCATGCTGCTGCATAGGTTAATTAGCCTGCTGACTAAATTGCCCCCGGTACCCTGTGATGGACTGGCATCCCATCCTTGGTATAGACCTTCTGACGATGATGATGATCTTGATGATTACCAGACGTGCAATTTCGAATGCATTCTCTCACGCACTCGCCGTTCGTTAATTCACGAATGCATATTTCACAAATATGTTTTGTTTAGACCCTAATAGCTCTAGAGAGGCGAGGAATCAGGTTGGCAGAAATGTGCCAGGTCTCACCGGGTCTCTGAGACTCAGCAGGTTTTTGTGCGTGGCTGTCACTGCCATGTGCGACGACCATGCGCGAATAACGGCTGCAGTGATATCTCCGTCGCCTGGTGCGCAGGAGGTCACGGGTTCAAACCCTGTCCTGTGTATTTGGAGTTTTCGTGCTCACCCCGCGGTCAAGTGGGTTTTTCATTGGTTCCTCCGTTTTTTTTTTTCTCCCTCCACGTTTAGAAACATGCGTTGAGATTATTCGGCCGAGGCTATAAACTGCCGCGTGTGATGATATCAGCCACTGCGATGAGCTGTCATGTGTGGCCAGGTCACCTCCGAAACAGAGCTCAGAGCTCAGTGGACTTTACCTGGTGAATAAAATAGCGTCTGAAGAGCAACCATCATGAATCGAGCCGTGAAAACCTCCATCGGTAAACCGTTCTCACTTTCACCGTGCACCGATGGTGTCCATAAAGCAATCAATCGTGATTCATGCAAACGATATGTAAATGATATTCAGTTGGCAGAGTTCCTTCCAGCCCGATCCCCTTGTCTTAATACATTGTAAAATATGTTAATTTATTTCGTATCTGGCAGATTGGGCTGTTGCCACACATGACGTGCGAGCTTGTCTTGTTGACCCAGATCACCCTCACGGGTCACCCTCACAGGTCAGACTCACAGGTAACCCTCAGAGGTGACCCTCACAGGTCACCCTCGGAGGGCAAGCTCACCGTCTCGGTCACGTCTCATGACGTGTCCGGTAGGGGTTGCCAACTCGGAGGCACAGCAAACCGGGACATATCGTAGCGGTAAACAACGTGAGAGAGAGAGAGAGAGGGCTGTACGTGTAACCGCGGGACACCTGAGGATGCCTCCAGCTTGGGAGGCGAAACGTCACGAGGGAGAACGGGAGAGCGCTCGACACGGCTATCCCGAAAGAACAGCTCTGTAGAGCAGGCATCAGTACATTAATTGTTGTTCTTCTCAAAGGTGGTTGTTTTTCTCTCGCTTGGCTCCTGTACGCTCTGATGGCTTCTGTTGGCATAACAACCCGTAGTTGTGTTCGCCATGATGATGTTCAGACGCGAATAAGTGTCTCTTACACGGAGGTAGTTTCCAATTCGCAAAATCGCTTTCCCCGTCCTTGTACCACGAACAGGACACTCGGAAAACTGAGCAGCACACAATGCACTTGACCTACTTCCATATCGGAACCATTTTAAATGAAGACGCAACACAGAAAACCAAGCCAGTCTTCCAGCGTGACACAAATAGGTTGTGGAAATGGGCCATCCGGAAAGAACAGCTCTGAAGAGCAACCATCATGAATCGAGCCGTGAAAACCGACATCAGTGCATTAGCCTGATCATCGTACTTTTAAAATATCTCATCGGGTTATCTAATCTGTGATACCAGCATCGTGGCATGGTTGTTTTTTTTTATCTGAGTACTACACCCCGCGTTTCACATATATGTTTAGTCATATTTAAACTCGAACAAAGTAATGTTTTTGTTTAAGAACACCGATAGTTTAAAAAAGCGCGCAAAGGATCAATGTCCACTTAGAAAAAGTGTCACGAAAACAGGAAGCTTCTTCGAGAACTGAATGCAACGCAGAGCGACGCAGCCCAACTATGAACGCTTACACAAGTGCGCTTGGGTACTCGGCCTCCGACACAAGCGCTCTTTGTGTCACGGTTGGGCAACCCAAACACAAAACAAAACCCCGATGCACATTACCTGGCATCGGGGGGGGGGGGAACCTGTTGATACGTTGACTCCGGCACCTTTTTGCGTTGCGCGTTTGGCGGCATTATCAGCCGATGGCGTTCCGCGGGGCCGCGGGCAGAATTCACGGCGCGTGTCAGCGCGGTGCCGAGCGTGTCGCGACCCGCCGACGAGCTATCCGACTCTTCGCCCCGCGATGCCCCGCGATGCCCCGCGTCGATTTCCCGCCTCCAGACACCTCCAGACAATCCCGTGCGCCTCGTCCTCGGTTAATCACATTTTAATTGCGGCGGCGTTTAAAGCTCGCGGGTGAACTCCACCTGGATGACCGTAAATCCTCCCGGACTGGGAAGAAATCGATGGTAATAATCTGCACCGGGACGACCGAGAACCTGGGCCGGGGTTGAGGGGGGCCGTGACGGCGCTGGCTGAAGAGCGGCAGAGCGGGCGCCCTGAGCTCCGCGTTAACTCCGTGAGTGTTTAATTTCCCCGAAGCTCCGTCGGATTGTCTGCCTGTGGCGACGTGGGTCACGGATAACTCTCGTGAAGACGACACAATACGGAGAAGATTTTCGGTAAAAGCCTATTACGCCATTAGAGACTTACTCCGCTGAAAACCGCCCCCGTATTGAACAAAGGATTGTCCCAAACCCGCAGGTATATAATCTGACGAAGATAAATAGGTTACGGTACGTTAAATTCTTTCGAGGACAAACGCGTGTCCTGAATAATTATAGAATCCGTGCGTGGTTTTCTTTTCCGTTGTTCTACTTGTGTTATTGCCAGCACCGAATCAGGAGGATGCTCCGTGTCGACCCCGTGAGGGCCCGTGACCTGCTTCATCCCTGCTCGCGGTGGAGAGGTGAAGCTCTCTGCGGCGTCACGGTTAGCTCACCGGAATGAAATCCAGAGGTCGCTGGCTCGATCTCTTCTCCCGGCTAGGGAGTTCAGAGGAAAGTGTCTTGAATCCCGTCTCCTCTTTTCAGCGCGCAGTATGAGTGCGCCACAGATCGCTAGCTGATCGGCGGTTAGTCGAGTGTGCGGTGGGAGAAAGTGTGCACCACAACTGAAGCCTCTTGTCCTCCAGGGTGTTCTTAAGTGTCCCGTGCTGGCGTGTCTCCGCAGCAGGTGTCTGCCAACGTGGCCCCGAAGGGAACCCCTAGCAAATTGTGAAGGACAGGGCACTCTGCTTTAGAGCAAAGGCAGTTCCTTTACGCTTTAATTAAGCTTTAAAGTCACAGTACTTCATATCCAGTTCAAGGCAAGATTCATTGGCGAATTTGTCTCGGTTAAATTTACATTCGATGATTAATGCACTCGCGACTCCAATAATGGGTTGGCTTTTTCACACGATCCGTAACGTGTTACCGATTTATTATTACGGTACAGGGCTTCGTAATTGTTGAGCGGGCGTAAAACATCGCCGCGGTTATTACACGAGGCTGTAAATCTGGACGGAGAGAAAGGAACTCTTCAATTGAAATCGACGGACCGTGTTGATTGGGTGGTGGGTGTCCAAATGTCACGGTCAGTGTCCCTGGGGAAAGTCTTTTTCCACGGTGGCCGCGTTTAGGATGGTCACATTGGGTTGGCGCCACGTTTGCCAATTGGTGCTAAACTTTCCACGGGGAGGGCACGAAAAAGAAATAAGGCCATCTGAGCGTGATGGATTATACTGTCGCGTGGCATTTAGCAAAGTCTCCCGGGGGACCTCGTGACTTTTTCATAACCCTTTAATGAGCCAGATGACCTTTGAGAATGGCGCGTTTGATTCTGTCAAGAGGAAACCCAGGACCCAGCCCTGGCGGGTACTTCTTAAGCTACGTACACGTGTGTGTGTGAAGTTAATTTGGATGTTGCTCTCGGCTTGTGCCGCACGTTGTTCTGTATGATGTTCGGGCAGCCCGTGCCACGCGCTTGGGGCTCTTTCAGGTGCTGGATTTGAATTTAAGTTTATGAAAATGTCATTAAAATTAAGTTCCTGAGTTGTTTGACAAATTGAATGCCCTGATGTAGGTTTGTCACGTCTCCGATGTATGAGAATTGCTCTCCACAGCTGTTCTTTCAGGATAGGCGTCACACGAGGGTTTCGTCTCTCTCTTTCGCAACGTTTCGCATCCCATGTTGAAGAAACACTCGACATGGCTATCCCGAAAGAACAGCTGCGGAGGACAGTTATCAAATTTAATGCCATTGTTTTATTGATCAATTTCCTTCGGCGCTGCTGCGCATTCCTGAATTTAATAATAATAATAATAGCATTTATATGGCGCCTTTCACCCGAGGGTCACTAATTTGTGTGGCACCAGTTAATATAACTTTTCAGGCCTGGTTCACTCAGGCTTTTTGGCAGTAGTGAAAATTCGTTTGGTTTCGTAACAACAACAAAAAAACCCGCTAGAAGTGGCTTTTTTTCCCCCCACACAGAAGAACAGATAAGACCGACTTTCATTCCCTAAAGAGGAAGGCAAATAAAATTCCGCCCACAAGCTTGAGCAGTTTCATTTGTAGAGTAGGTCTCCTGCACCCTTTATGGAATTGGACCGAGGGGCCGGTTTATTTTACGGATACAAGGGGTTTCCAGCCAGATTTCTGAGAGCCAATTTCCTGCTACCTTGAGCAGCAGAATAGTGGTGCGATGGACATCTTAATGATGACTCTCAAGTTGCCGGCACCTGAAATGGCTTTTTCGGTGTTGTGTTCGTTTAATGAAAGGAGTCGGTGATGTTATTCATTTAGAAAGTGAAATGTTGGGACACGTGACTTGGTGGCAGAATGTTTCGGAGCACTGAACCGGCACCGTTTGAAAGCGTGCCTTTGAAAACAGATTTCGGCCACTTGTGATTAAACCTGGATCTCAAATAAACGGAGTCCATAATCTCAGCCTGGGCAGCAGGGTGGCGCAGTTGTTAAATCTGTCTCTCACAGACAGAAAGTCCTGCCCGAGATGTTCTGCGTGCGTTTTATCCGGGTTCTCCGTTTTCCTTCCACAACTAAAAAAAAAACACTTGTTCATTAATTGGCCAGTAACATCATAATATGTAGGAAGCAGTGCCTGGTGGGTTGACGCCGGCTGACTGCCTGGCTGACTTCCCCGTCACCCACTGCGGGTTCCTCGCGCCTCCGTAGCCGTGTCTCGTGCATGACCAAGCGTGGAATTTACGCGGGTTATAAATTATATTCCTATTCTTAAGAACCGCTCTAAAATGTTTGATTTTAAACCCTCACCGTCAACATAGTTTTGCACCTAATTTAGCAAAGTTCCTGGCAACCCCCCCCCCGTATTTTAGCTTTTGACAAAAATTGTATATAGAGTACTGTATATGAATAACTGAATTTGTCATCCAAAAGGTTTAATCACATGCAAAGTTTGTGTCAAGCAGCCACTCCTAATCTCAATTGTGACATGTGGAAATTGAAATCTCTCGCACTTACAGAAAGAGGAATTCACATTCTTTTTTGTTCTATTGCATTTTTTGCGATGGCAAAACTGATGAGATTCTGTCCATTACACAGTGAGTCACGCTACCGCCCAAAACGGATTCACCGTATGTTACAACCTTCAGCCAGGAACCTCTACACACCCTCACAATAATAGATTGATGGCTGTATAATTGAGGAATGCAGTGAGTCACTACCCAAACGATTTGATGCAGTGTAACAATTCAGTTGTGCTCGCTCTATTAACCTCCCACTACTGCTACGAATACAATGTACATTACTATGAACATCACTTTAAGCAAATAGCTAAAATAAATATCTGAACTGCCAGTGGTATATTCAAGATTCTAGCATCGAGGCAAGTCGCATTTCATCGTAAGTGCCCAACGCTCAAACAGGTAAACTCAAGTAATGCAGCAGAGGCCCTCCGAGTATGGGGAGAACAAGTCAAAAACCATCTTGATTAGCTGCTTTGTTGTTCTTGTTGTTTTTCTTAACAATGTTGTCGCGCTGTGCGACACGAAATTTACGGCCGTCGCGCGGATTCATCTCTGCCTCCAATCTTCTCCGGGGTCGAGAGTCCCACACAAATGAGCTGCCGCAGCCCAACGAGGGAGGGAATATCACTGGCCCCGGCGAGTCGTTTTCTGAAGATAGGTGATGCGGGATGGCGCAGGATTGATGGTTTTACCTCCCGGCACGTCGAAATTAGTCTGAAGTATTTGCTGTCAAGAAATGCCGGCTGCATATCGCAGAACATTTGCAAAGCCTGGGCCATATTTGTTTACGTTCGCCGGCCCCAAATTTTCGCCGGCAGCCACATTTTCTTTACGGGCTACCTGGCAGGGCAGCCGTACACAATTGCTACGCGAACTACATTTCCCCCATCCTCTGTCCCCCATACGTCCTTATTTCTAACCAGACAAGCAAAGAATTCTAGGGAGGCTATTTTTCTTTGTCCCTTGCAAGCGTGTGAAGTCAATCGCAAAGAGCAATTTAAGTAAATAATGTAGCGGCACAGGCTGGGGGAGTTGACTTGCCGTCTGGGCTCCTGACGTTGGGAGAGAGACACCAGACGCAAGAAGAGCGCCCGCAAATAATTAGCGCCCTTCACAGCGCCGTGCCCTTATAAGTTAATTGTCGTTCCGCAGACTTCGACAACTCCCGAAGCCATCGATTGTAATTCTGTCAGGCGGCGTAATTTCCTTTTGTAAATAAATATGTAACGGCGCGGAGCACTCGTGGGAGGGGGGCCGACACGGAAAGAAACAGCCGTCAGAGATCCGCACTTTATTTTCGCGCGCGTTGGCGGTTAAGCAAACACTTTGGCTATAATCCCCTTGAACAAATGTTTTGTTGGTGTACGCGCGCACGCAACGCGCCCCCTGTGTGTGCGCGCCCGCCCGCGTGTTCCCTCGTGGATGCGTTTGTTCCGTGCGCTTCATTGATCAAGACGGGGGAGCTGCGGCGGAGTGGTTAGCTCATTGCCCTTTGAGCATGCCAGCGTGGATTTGATTCCCAGTTGTGGCAAACGTGAGCAGCAAGCATTAATTTTTATTTTTTTATAAATTAAAGTTCTGCAAATTGTACTGATAATAATAATAATAGCATTTTATAGAGCGCCTTTCACCCGAAGGTCACAAAGCGCTGCACAACGACAGAAATAAACAACTAATAAAAACCAAAG
>JAZEWU010000045.1:3301472-3315936 GCA_036362915.1 Geotria australis | reverse complement strand
AGTTTATTTCTGCAATTAAATCTCAAAGCTTGGTGAGGTTTTTTTTGTTTCATCTTACCGCCGCGTTTGCCGCTCTCGGTATAAGTAGAGCGTGAAATGTACGGGGGGGAAGGAAAAAAAAACCGCACTCTGCTTTTTTTTTTATGATCACACCACTGATTATTCCGAAACTGTTTAGAGCCTAGGATAGTAAACGTGTATAATCTAACCTGTAAACATTGTGATCGTCGGGCGTATTCTGTCCACTGCCGGGTCTTCTTCTTTGCGATTGTTCGAAGCACGATGGTCAGCTTCTGGACATCGTTGTCACTGCTGGATGAAAGCCTCCCTTCGTCGACGCAACTCTCATGGTCCGGCGATGCTGCGATCCTTGTTGCTCTTGCCTGTGAACTGATCCCTGTCTGGCGGGTGTCCGCTTGATTGCTTTCTCTCCATCCTTCATTCAGTCACCATTCTGGTCCATTTTTGTCAATCCGTGTGTTTGTTGTGTCGCATGAATCCCGTAAAGAAACTGCAAGCTCACTGGGTATTTTTCTGCTGTAATAATAAACATCTATCTATCATCTCTTCTTACAATGCTCCCTGCCCAAGCCCGTTTAGGCTCCTTGACAAAATCGCCATCGAAAATTATAATATAAGGAGGTAAGCCGGAGCAGGGATCAAGAACGTTTTTGTAAACATGAATTTGACCGTGAAAAGCAACATTCTGGTTTGCCCGGAGAATGCTGTTTCCAATCGGTGCACGCTCCCCGCCTATGCCACGGATCAGCAGCGCGGACGCTGACAGAGAAAATGAGATACGATCTCAAAAGCCCACAGCTCATAATCACGTTACGAGACAGAAGAAGGAGTGCATCAGATCAGGGGACACGCGGAGAGCAGAGGTGAGCTGCTGTTGTCCCGTCAGCCTTTAACTTCCCACCGCTCGGGCAAAGGCATCCTCCATTTTCTCCTGTTCAGTCCTTTGCCCAGTTGCTCCGTCTCTGAGCCTCTCTCCCTCTCTGCGTCTCTCCCCGTCACTCGGTCTTCTCGCCGTCGGCAGTTCTGGTGACGCACCGCGCCCGATTCCTCTGCTTTGACGCCGGCATCGGAAACCCCGCGTTCTCCCCCCTTATTTCTCTATTGCGTAACCCGTCTGCTTGACTTGCCGCTAAAATAAATTCGAGGTGAGTTGGACATAGCCAAACGCCCGTGGCGTTGTGCATTACTTCCTACGAGTAAGACTTGTGTGTGTGTGTGTGTGTCAGAGCAGCGGAAGCCTAATTGTATTTTTGGCTGGAAGGAGGAATTCTCAAATGATTAATGAAAGATTGAGCGCGCATTGCCTAGACTGATGAACGTAAACGGCATTATATTCGCGATTCTGAACGATCATTCGTGATTCGAAATCGGGGGCTATGAGCAGAAATATATGCGGAGTTAGGAATGTATTATCGATCTGACTGGATAAAAGCACAGCGGGTTCCTGTGACGGACAACACGTTGCTTTGTGCGTGCATGCGGAGCGCGTTGTGGAAGCTTGCGATCGCGCCAAACTGCTGCCCGCGTTGAATATTCTGTCCGGTCAGTGGACGAGCCTTGGCCAGGCAAGGGGTCGCGGTCGCCTGGATGACACGCTAGGGTGGCGCAGCGGTAACATCTGCGTCTCGCAGAACGAAGGTCCTGCACAGGGCGGTTTGATTCCCACATCGAGCGACTTTCTGTGTGAAGTTTGTGCGTTTCCCCCCCCCCAACACACCCCTGTTTCGTGTGGGTTTCCTCCTGGTGCTCCGGTTTTCTCTCACAACTAATAAAAACCTCATTAATTAATTGGCCGATATCTTATTATATTCATATGGGTGCAGTGTCTTGTGGGTTGGCACTGGCTGCCTCCCACCACACACCCCCCTCCAGTTTTGTCCCACAACTAATAAAAACCTCATTAATTAATTGGCCGATATATTATAATATACAGGGATGCGGTGTCTGGTGGGTTGGTAGTGGCTGGCTGGCTGCGTAGCTGCCTCCTCCTGCGGTTTCATTGGGACCTCTCGGTGAAAGGCGCTATAAAAATGTGACAAATCATATTACCAACAAAAAAAACCCCAACATAATTAACATGGGCAGTGCACAATAAGCACCAGTGAATTTCATAAATGTGCCAGGGAGGCAGGCTAACGCAAGAGCAAAACATGAGCCGTGACCTGTCCACTGCTGGATGAATGCCTTCTTCTTCTTTGCGATTCTTCGAAGCACGGATGGTCAGCCTCTGGACATCGTTGTCTTTCAGCTCGGCCTCGAAGTGTTTGGTAGAATTCGCAGGCAATAGCAAGTATTACCTGCCCAAGCCGTTGCCGTCTCGCGTGGCCTTGCAATGAAGCGATCCATCTCGCTCCTGCACGCGGGGCGATTTAATCGCTCCGCCTCCACAGTGGGCGTCCTGTGAGGCGTTTTCGTGACTCCGGGTGGCAGGCGCTCTGTCATCAGTCTTGACCGTCATCAGTTCTCGCGATGTATCCTCCCCCAGGGTATATTGATCTTCGAGAATTGAATCGAACACCCCGGGACCTTCTTGCCGCGGGCGGCAGGGTTGCGCAGTGGTAACATCTGCTCCTCACAGAAAGAATGGTCTTGCCCGAGGCAGTTTCATTCCCTTTCTGTGTGGAGTTTGCATGTTCTGCCCGTGTCCGCGTCCTGTGTCTGCCGGGATGGGCTCTGGCTCACCTGTACAGGATTAAGCGGTTTCTGACAACGGATCGATGAATGCATTATTATTATTCTTTGAAAGTAATACAATAATAGAGGAGGAACGCTCGACCCGGCTCGACCCGCAAAGCCATCCCTTGAGAGCAATTCTCACACATCAAGCCGTGAAAACCCTACGCCAACGCGGCAATGAAACAAATAAATCCTTGAGCCGTGACTTGACATCTCCTAAAACACGTAAATGTACATGGAATTTCGCTCGTGTTCCGGCAGAGAGAGAAAAAAAGTAAGAACTCAAATATAATCACCGCGATCATCATCGCCGCACTGTCATTTCCATTCCCGGTGTAAGGATACCGACTAGATGAATGAATATGAACCGCGTGCAGCCTTGTACCTCCCGTCTCTCCTTGCAAGTGCCCCATCTGCGATTATATACCCCACATTCACCGGAGTTCAAGGAAAGTAAGTAATACAAACACTATCAATGAGACATATTGAAGTCTGCTTCCCGCTGTTTCTAAGATCTGCTCCACATATCACCTGCAGCCCATCGCGTGAAACGATGTCGTCTGTTTTATTATTCCTCGGCGTTGTGCTTTATCCGTTGCCAGGCCTAAAGGATCTCATACCTGTACCCTCCGTGCCCGCAACGTGATTTGCGCGTCGGGCAAGCTGTGTAGCTCTCTTTGACAGTTGTCCAGCGGGGAGGGGCAAGCGTCTGCTTACCGTGATGGGACGCCAGTCCATCCCAGGGTACCGGGAGCAATTTACTCGGTAGGCCAGTTTAACCTAGGCAACGGCATTGTGTGTTTGGACGCAGCCCACCCTCGTGTGTGTTTTTGTGAAAACAGCGCGTGTCATTCCATAGAGCCAATTGATGTGTCGTTCTTCGGGCAGTGTGACTCAGAGAGTCAGAGTCACTTAATGTTCAAATCAGCCACTCATGGCTGTTTGTCCTCTCTGGCGAGAGGTCTGGGCCGTGTGAGGTTGGTGGGGCTTTGATGGCGGGAAGATGGAAAGCCAGGGGAGGGTGGCACCGGGAAAGAAAAATGCCGTTCGAGTGTCGGGTGTGAGGTGTGTAATCATGGCGGGTTTATTGTAATCAAGTGCGCAGAAGGAGCCCTCTAACCCGCGCTCAGATGCGTTTTTTCCGCACGCGCCGTTAAATGTTTATTATTGCAGCAGAAAAATACCCGGTGAGCTTGCAAGCTCTTTACGGGCTTCCTGCGACCACGACAAACACGCGAATTGACGAAAAAACATATATTCATTCATTCGGCATGTCTTTGGACTGTGGGAGAAAACAGGGAGCGCCCAGCGAAAACCCACTCAGACACGGGGAGAGAAACATGCAAACTCCACACAGAAATGTACCCCGAGCCGGGATTCGAACCCGGGCCCCCGCTTGCTGTGAGGCCGGCAGCTCTACTCTCCAGCCGCGCATTGCTCCACGTGAGGCCGGGAGGGAAACGACGGTGACGACGGATCTCGTGAAATTATCCAGCTTTGAGTCTGGCAGCTTGCTCGTACAGCCACTTCATTTCCATAAGCCCCCCCAGTATGGACGCTAATACGTTCGCAAGCGCGGCGAGATCAATTGGCGCGTCTGTTTACTTGGCGAATCCGGTCCGAGGGATTCGGAACAAAGGGCGGCTGATCAACAACGGTCCCCGGAGGAAAGCCGGAAGATTTGGCTACTTGGCACGTCTGTGTGATGAGCACGGTTGCTGACCAAGCTTGGGGAGGTTCAGATACGAAGACAAAGGTCCCCCATAGAGCCTTAACGGACTGTAGGGTCAAGTGCTGGAAGCGAGCACCGATAAAGGGCAAGCACCCCCCCCCAGGATCGGGTGGGTGACCGGCACCGCGCCCAGCCGCCTTTGTATCCCTGTTGGCGATGTTTACACGCAGCACCAGGTGCTCATTTTAGGCAGAGTCGACCTAGGGGAGGCCCAGGACCGGTTTAAAAAAGCATCACTGCGGCAGGATGGTGCAGTGGTAATAACTCCGCCTCACGGAAAGAAAGTCCTGCCAGAGGTTTGCGTGTTCTCCCCCTGTTCTGCGTGGGTTTCCTCCGGGTTCTCCGGTTTACGCCCACAACGAAAAAAAAATACACCCATTAATAAATTGGCTGATAACATCGTAATATCTCGGACGCAGTGTCTGGCAAATGTTGGCACCAGCTGGCTGCACGGCTGCCTTCCCCCCACCTCTCTTCAGTTTTCCCGCGCCTCTGTATTTGTGTCTGGTGCACACCAATGCGTGTAATTCACGCGCGTTATAAACCGTATAATTATTATTAACCGTGAGTGGGGAATCGAACTCGGGTTGCTGGGTTCGTAGCACGGCTCGCTAGCGGCTACAGCCACCGCTCCCCACGGCGATATTCACACAAATTCACACAACACACACGTGTGTGTGAGTGCGCGCATACTCCGTGTCTGTGGACAAGGCTGCAACGCGCGGCTCCTCTGGGGGAAGAGGGCCGCGGATTATTCCATCCGTTGCGAAACACAACCGCGCTCCGACTGTTCGTCAGAATCTCCGCTGGTAGCTGTGGGCTCTGAAAAGCCAATTTGCCGATGGACCGAATGTTTGTGTTTGTACGTGGAGACGGAACTGAGTTGTGCTTTTGTTTGCTTTTAACATGTGACACTCCGCGGGAGGCACGTAACGAGTGTTTTCTGCGACATTGCGTTGTGTGCTGTACAGGGCGCCGGAATTTACACCGAGTGCTCTGGCCAATAACGTCTGCTAAGACAACAGCATTTGTTTGGTGAAAAACATATGTTCAGCCCATCGGCCGTTTGGCTTTTCCAGTCTATTCCGAAGCAATATTCATGCGTTATTGCTTTTATTTGTTTTTGGAGAGTATAGTGTAATGTAGATGGATTGCTCTAGCCAAAACAACTTGCGACTCTGCAAACATTTGCTCAGTAGGCCTGATTTTGCGGGTGAAATTCAGAACCGTTAAACCCGGTCTGGACTTTGCTTTCAAAAAAAAATTATGCTGAATAATTTCGCCTAATGAATAATTTATATTTTATATCTGGATACAGTACAACGGAGTTCTGCTTGTAATTGTTTTAACCATAAATATCTTCACGTCAATTTTCATGTCTCGATGTATAAGATTCGCTCTCAAGAGCTGCTCTTTCGGGATAGCCGTGGCGAGCGTGCCTCCTCCCTCCTTCGCGACGTTTCGCCTCCCGCGTTGGAGGCATCTTCCAGCTTTTCAGACACTCCGGACAGCGAAGCTCTTCGGAGCAATTCTCTTACCCACAATGCTCCCACAGCAACGGATATAGAGCTGATCATCAAATTATCGATCGGCAGATCACACCGATCTGCCTGTAAACATTGCAGTCAAGGGGGGAGCTCAATTTATCTGCGGGATACCGCCCGAGGTTTAAAAAACATGGGGGGGCTTTGAGCTTTAAATTAAATATAAATTGATGTGAAATCCGTGGCCTTGCGGGCTTCCAGAGCTGATCTCGCGACGCGCTTAGTTGTCGGATGAAGCAGCACGCGCCCCACGTTGACCTCTGGTGACCCTGCGCACGCCCGTGTGTGAGTGTGTGGCCGTGAACGTGTACACACAGAGACAAAGATCCCCCGTATAGCCTTGACAGACTGTTGGGACAAGTGCCGTTAGCGAGCAGCACCTACAAAGGTCGACACGGCACACGAAGTGGTGGGTGACCAACACCACGCCCGGCCGCCTTAGTCTCCCTCGTGGCAATGTTTACACACCGCACTCGGTACTGATTTGAGGCTGAGTCGACGTAGGGGAGGCCCAGGACCGGTACGGAAAATCTTCGCTGGCGTTGAACCGTGCGCACACACACACACACACGTGTGCGCACACAACACACACGTGTAGACCAGCAAGGTTAAACCTTGAATTGCTGACGAGGTGTTGCGCGGCCAGTAAAGGCGTCCGCGTACCCGTTTCATTAGGGTAATTGAATCCATTATCAGCCTTCGCGGCGGGCGGTGTGTGACGGCCCATTCGCGGCGTGCCACTTTGTTTCGGCGGCGGGCTGGCAGAGAGGAGAGAAAGTTAAAAACTCGATACTCTCTCGAAAGCCCTAATGCAGTCTTAAGCCGATCAAAACAGCTGTGCGACGCGGAATAGGCTCTCAGAGCTTCATTCGCGCCGCCGATTCTCTCCGCATTCATAATTTAAACCCAATTTGTGATGCGTGGCTGCATTCACAGGAGCGGCTTTTAAGAGCTTCTCGGAGACGTACCGAATCCCGCGCCCCGCCGTTGGATCCGCGTGCCAAGTGTCGCCGCGACACGGTGTGCCTTTTGTGTCGCGAACTACGAGACAATCTCGTGCGTTTTTTCGTGGCGCGTGAAAGGGCGCTTTATTGGCCAAGTCGTCAACATGGTTTCTGCTCGATTGTGAACGGGAAAGGCTCGCATCTGCTGGTATCATCATCATCATCAACATCGTTGTCAGAAACCGCTTAATCCTGTACAAGGGTCACCGTACAAAATGTCACGCCACAATGGCCCAATTGTTGATTTCACGTAGCGAGTCATCGCCCCGTACTGTGAAAACTTACTAGGGCCTACCTGAAAAATACAACTTTCTGGCAAGCCAGGGAAGACAGATTCACAACATCAGTTGTGATCCACCAACGCTCACCACCACAGTGCCGGTAACCAGGTGTGCTCCAACGCCAGCTGGACAACCTAAAAAAAAAAAACCCAAAAAAAATTGTTGCTGATTTTCCGTGCTCTGTCGTTGTTGACATGCCGTTCTCTCTGCAGCTTTGTGCAGCGCTTTGTGACCCTCGGGTGAAAGGCGCTATATAAATGCTATTATTATTATTATTAAACATCCGGGATATTTTTCCCCGCGCGTGGTAGCGCCACTGTTCCTCGTTGCGGCCCCTCGGTCTCCATTCCTCACCGTTCCTTGAGTGACCCCTAGCAAGCCGCCCTTGCTACCGTAATTAATTCCCCTCCTGCCCCTCCACCACGCCGCCATCACCGCCGCCGTAGTCACCACCTCGCGACGTGTCCTCATTTCCTCTCCCACCCTCGCTCTTCTGTCTCTGCCAGGGGGGAATGTCGGTCGGGTTGTGCCCTCCTGAAATGGGCACCCGTTATCTTTCTGAAATCCTTCGATGGCAACGGACTGGAGGCCTCGGGCTGCCGAGGCCTCGTGCTTTATCCGCGATCGACCGCCGCCGGGGCTCGCGAGCTGGTTTGAGGGCTGCGTAATTAGGCCGCGCGGCTGCTTTGTGTGCCTTTTATTCCAGTGTCGTTTGGATAATAATAATAATAATAATTGTACATTTATAACGCGCACATATTAATTCACGGTCGAAGGTGCTCGTTCGAGGCGCGGAGAAAGCGCAGAGAGGCGGAAGAGGCCGGATGACACCGTGCAGAGCTTAATGTTATTTTTTTTTAAACGTTAACTATGAACATTATTTTCTGTTTCGAATCTGGCGCGTGTGTGTGTGTTCACGAATGGCACTTGACCCTGCACTCTGTTAAGACCATACGGGGGATCTTTGTCTCTTTTAGTAGTAGCGTATCGCTTACCGTGCTGCGCTACAAACACGGCGACCTGAGTTCAATTCCTGCTCACAGCTAACACCAGTGACCATTATCCTAACCAGTCCTAGCCCTCCCTAGGTCAGCTCAACCCCAAATGAGTACCTGTTACGGTCGGTAAACATCACCACTAGGAAGACAAAGGCAGCCGGCCGTGGTGCTGGCCACCCAACCCATCATGTGCCATGTTGGTCTTCATAGGTACTTGCTAACAGTACTTGACCGTAGAGTCTGTTGAGGCTATACAGGGGATCTTTGTCTTTGTGGGCACGCTTGGTGAACCCGGTGGGTGGGATTGGGTCTGTCGCTGTCTTCGTGGCGAGAAGCGAGACCAGAGCCTCATTATGCGGTGCCGTGGAGCAAGCTGGATTAAAGCAAATCTAAGCAAAAATGAGGTTATGTTTCAATCCATCAGCCTAATGACTTTACACAATTATCAAGCAGCATATGTTTGATATCGCAAATTTTGCACCGTTTTTGAGCTTCTGGGTCTCATCAGCAAGCAGGCTTGTGTTAGCCAATTGCTGTTGGATCGCGCGATGTTCTTGGAACGGGCACTCCATTTAAACTATGGGGGCCCGTTCAAAGCTAAAAACTATTAGCGCTGCACAGCCAACTATGCTGTACAATAAGACATCAATCTTTCACAAAGGTTGAATATTTGTTTTAACTTGTTGGCTCTTATGTGTTGTGGCCTCAAACAAGGCTTTGTGTTACGCATGACATAGGAGACATGACGATCCTGTGATAATAACAATTTCCATTTCGAACCGAATTTCACCCAAATGTCACGAGGCGCGCTTCACGTAGCTGATATGAAAATAAAAATGTAAAAGGTCAGTCAGTCAGTCATTCCGTTTTTGCATTTAAGATGGAAGGAACCGTTGAGCTATGTAGCTCCTTTGAACAGTTGTCCAGCGGGGAGGGGGTAAGCAGGTTACAACATTTAAGGTTACCCGGGGCAGTTTAGTCAGGACAATTAACCTAGGCAACAGCGTGTCTTTGGATTTTTAAGAAGGTAAAGGTGCCTCTTATCGTCAACGGTCACAGGGAGGAGAGGGACCTCGACATTTCTACAGGGTTTTACAGATCAATAGTTCGAATGATTGCAAGTGCTTTCTTCCCGGAAATATATTTTTTTAAAAACCTAGTTATTAATAATAATTAACCTGTTGTTCGTAATAGTCTATCTTTTTTTAATTGGCGTCATGGTAAGTAAGCACGTATAATTGACAGGCAATTATGCCTTAAAAATTATACTTGTTTCATAATAATTTACAAAGTGGGGAGTGGTGGTGCAGTGGTTAGCTCGCTGCGCTATGAACCCGCCCATTTGAGTTGCATTGCCGTCCTTAGCTTGCCACACACTGCTTCCTATATATTATGATGTTATCGGCTAACTAATTAACGAGTGGTTTTTTTTTTAAGTTGTGAGAGGAAACCGGAGAGCCCGGAGGAAACCCACGCAGAACAGGGGGGAGAACACACAAACTCCACACAGAAAGGCGCCCAAGGTGGGAATCGAACCGCCTCAGGCAAGACCACTGCGTCACCCTGCCGCCCACCCTGTCCCGATGAATGACAACAGCACCAGGGCCATTGAACGGCTCACAAGACAGTGCCGTTGAATGACCAAACAATCTATATCGCGATGTGTAACTTAATAATCAGTTGCTTATCTCTCCGCAACGAGCCACGTGAAGGATGAGAGACACGCACTCTAATCTAATTGTCGTGGTGGGTGTTTGACAAATCATCGTCATCACCAACGCAGGAAGCACGATCAACATCTCACGTTATCCGAAGGACCGGCACTCCCCACTTCATCTCTCCTCCTCCGGCTCCAATTAAAGAGAGAGCCGAGCAGCCGCCGACTTTATTGCCACAGTGATAAAAGAGACGGAGGTCCCGGGTTTGAATCCCGGCTCGGGTGCCTTTCTGTGTGGAGTTTTGCACGTTCTCTCTTGGTCCATGTGGGTTTTCGCCGGGCACTCCGGTTTCCTCCCACAGTCCCAAAGACATGCTGCTGCATAGGTTTATTGGCCTGCGGACTAATAGCCCCCCGTGTCCTGTGATGGACTGGCGTCCGATCCTGGATAAAGCCCTGCCTTGCGCCCTGTGTCTGCCGCGATAGGCTCCGGCTCAAGCCAGGGTGGTGACTGCCCGTGGTGGATACCGGTGGTACCTGACACTGCCAGCGGTACCATTAGCGAGCAAGGCTGGTGCACAAACGGCACGCGTAATCTAGAGGCGCCACACATTGCCGCGAGATATTCTTGGCTCAGTGTAAAACGTTACTTATCCGTCGAGACACAATGCCTCACTCTGACAGGATCCATACATCTTATTTTAAGAACGTGTAATTGTAAACTCACAAAGAGCACGATTTTTACGTTCCATCTGTCGCCCAGCAGCTCAGACAACCCTCTTTGAATACTCATGAGGCAGCCTCCACTTTAAAACTTTGTGTATCAATTTTTTATTCTAACTTTGACGTCGCAATTTTTTTATTTCATTCGCAAAAGTCTTTAAACCGACACAATGTGGGTAAGGCTTGCTTGCCGGTTGCTCGAAGTTAAATGTGCCTACTTTTACCGTACAACATCTCGTGCAACAGCTTAAGATGTATTTGTTTTACTAAATGCCGAGCAGATTCGTTAAGGGCCTGAAGCGTATTGCTCACGCCACTGTCGGGGTTAGAGTTTAGAATACAGGGAGCTCTAGAATCCCATCCAGAGTGCTTCCGTGACCTCCTCTTCCATGCTTCTTCGTGTTTGCGATTCTTCGAAGCGCGACGGTCAGCTTCTGGACATCGTTGTCTTTCAGCTATGCCGACCACGCGCTTTGCATGAGGTCAGAGCACCCACATTTTAACCCACAGCTCGTGACAAGCTGCGATAAACCCATGTATACGGCTGCTGGGAGAAAGGCGGACATTGGGGCAGGGAGGGTGGGAGGCAGGGAGTGGTGGCATTGGGAGTTACGGTGGTATTTAAGAAACACGCGTTATTCCAACTGCCAGTGCGCTGCAAACCCACCCACTAGGGCAGCATTCAAGCTCGTAGTGCCTGTTGAATAGTAAACACACCCCTCGGGCTATCTTCGGGAGATGCTGATCCGCGTAATGGTTTGCGAGCAATCGCGGTCTTGATGTGCTTGTTGGTGAATTTGTTGCGCGGTCGACGAACAGCGCCGTAATCTTTCGTAGCTCCGAGCGACGCCGCGTTGGTTTTTCAAGCGCCGAGCTCCCGCGGTCAGCGTGACGGATGGAAACGCGGCTCGCCCGCCGATGGCAACGAGCGGTGTTTGACACCGCCGCTTCCCGCTCGTGCCCTCCCGCGCGAGGATTATTATCGTGACGACGCTTGTTTATTACCCAAGAAAAACGTCACGGAGTCTCACAAATTCGTTTAGTCCTGCCAAGTTTGTCGCAGTAGGGGGTGGGGGGGGCCGATGTTGCCGCGTGTGTTGTGAATAGAATAATTTACACGTAATTAGTAATGTTTTGGCGAGCACCCAATTTACACCTCGTGCGATTTTATTGTTTATCTTTGCGGAGGAAATCACAGAACACGGCGTAGAACGTAGTTATTCAAACCAGAAAGGCGTCCGAGTCAGGAATTGAACCTGGGGGCGTTCTGGTTGTGAGACACGATCTTACCACGGAGTCACCCTGCCGCCCACCCACACAAACCCGAGCCGACACGTTTCGAGAGATGGGGGAGGCATGTGTGCGTGTGAGTCACTGATTGTGGCGAGACATGGAATGAAATTTACCGGGGCAAGCAGTGCCTTATTCCAATGTTCCGGTCGGCTAAATTCGTATAAAGTTTGCTCTTCAGAGCTGTTCTTTCGGGATAGCCGTGTCACTGAGCGATCTCCCTCTCTCTCTCTCGAGATATTTCGCCTCCCGATTTGGAAGCATCGAAACGCCGTGAGGCAGAGAGGGAGATCGCTCAGTGACACGGCTATCCCGAAAGAACAGCTCTGAAGAGCAACCATCGGTGAATCGAGCCGTAAAAACCCTACATCAGTAAATTATTTTATTTTTTCCCGAGCGCCGTTATTCCGCCCGTTGACCATTTCGCTTTCGCCACCGACTAACGCGGGCATCTCTCACGGGTCGAACCGAGGGATCCCATCCGGTCTCCACGTTTATACATTTGTCTCGTTCGTTGCGGTTATCGTCTTGGATCTTGTATTGATTGGGAGTGCTGGCCAGTTTGGTCACTATCTCGTTACAGGAGTCCTGGGGGCCAACGGGATTATCAGATGGGTGGAAAAGAGAGAGGAAATCCTGCTTAAACTGCTGATTTTAATTCAGCTGTTGTGCATTGAAATAGCTCGACCAAGAGAAGATTTTTCTTTTAAAAATCTTTTGTTTTATACACGTGTGTTTACGGTGTATATCTATATATCCCATTGTGCTGTTTGCAATTGTCAGATGAAAAAAAATCCACTCAGGAATTTTTCAGAAAACGGCAGCGAGACAGATTTTCAGGACGCCATTTGAAAAATCAGGTGTCCTATTTATCCTTTACAAGGTCAGGGTTGCTATGACGATCTATAGCAATCTCGCAGCAACCCCTACTCAGAAGTGGTTGCTATGAGATTTTGACATGACAGATATTCAAATTAATTTTCCCGAGCTGGAATGTGTCCGAATTAAGCGAAAAAGTACATTTGTATGGTATATTATTTGTTTTTGTCGTGACGACTCATTGATATTTTAGCCGAGATCATCATTCCGATACGGTTGTGAATCCAGTTTAATCGCAGGTAGCTGAAACCCTGATCCACTCAACAGTGTCAGACCAATGGTCTGGCTGCTGACTCGTCTCATCACCAGATATTTGGTTTATAGTTTCAGAACTGTCATAGATAAAAGAGAAAGCCCACTTGAAGTGGGGGCTTTTAGGTGACTCCTGTGAACAATGCCTTTTGAAGCCAATTTCTTAGGACATATGGCGACGCGCTGAGATTTCTCAACTGCGTTATGAGTCTCTCTCATGCCACGGTATTGATAACCCGATTGAAATATATTCAATTGGAAGAAGTATAAGAATGCCTAAGTTAAAAACAATTCAATTCAAGCTGGGAAAACCTACCGTGTTTCTAGAAAACATCCATCCATCCATTGTCAGAAACCGCTTAATCCTGTAAAGGGTCGCAGTGAGCCAGAGCCTATTCCGAGAGACACAGAGCACAAGGCAGAGCTGTACCCGGTATGGGACGCCAGTCCACCACAGGGCACCGGGGGCAATTTATTCCACAGGCCAATTTAACCTATGCAGCTGAATGTCTCTGGACTGTGGGAGGAAACCGGTGAAAACCCACACGGACTCGGGGAGACCTTGTAATCTCCACACAGAAAGGCACCCGAGTCGGGATTCGAACCCGGGTGCTTCTTGCTGTGAGGCAGCAGCACTACTCACCACTCCGCCGTGTCGCCCAGTCATATATACGCTGTAAGGAATTGATCTCTTGCAAGGAGGGGAAAATGCATCGTTTGAGAAACAGCAATTCATGAACGTACTCAATCTTGTCAGGGGTTCCATTCAAACGCTCCCTTCGATGCTTACGTCAACTCGGTTCACCTTACATGTTGTGAAAGCTGTCACCCTCGCGCTGCGAAGGGATCCATATTCGTGCTTTGCTCGCGATCACCTTGTAAACGATTACGCTCCCTCGCTCGCCGGCGCGTAAGGCCGTAAACCCTCTCAAGGTGCCTAAAGCCCTCATCATGAGGCAGCATTTGCCGCCCACGTGCTGTTATAAAAAGAATTATTCGCATTCTTTAACAAAGCGTGAATAACGAGATTGGAATGCACAGAAAATGACCACATAGGCGGAATCACGCGCCGTTCTTTGTGTTTGCACCTCCGACGGTGTAAGGGCTGCAGCACACGCGCGACGATTGTAATCTTTATCTTGTTTTTGCATTTATCCTCAATTCTTTTACCGATTGTGCAATCGCTGTCACGACACAAGATGCGAGATCCGTTCGGCCCGGTTGCCTTTCTGTGTGGAGTTTGCATGGTGTCCCCTTGTCCGCGTGGGTTTTTGCCGGGCACTCTGCTTTCCTCCCACAGCCCAAAGACATGCCGCTTCTTCTTCTTTGCGATTCTTCGAAGCGCGATGTTAAATTACAGTTTCCCATTTTCTTACACAGCCCCTTGCATTTTCATTGAACTCCGCA
>JAZEWU010000045.1:3262519-3278309 GCA_036362915.1 Geotria australis | reverse complement strand
CAGATACATTCGCCCGCTCAACCCACCCAGCACCCTCGAACACGCGCGCGTTTACAGGAAATGTCGCGCCAAAAAGAGACGCGGTCGTCTATCAAAGTATTATTTTATTTTTTGTTCGTCTCGTCAGCTTGTCTCGTTTGATTTTTGTTTTCTTCATCAGGCCACGCTGGACGGCGGTCCGATCGATCAGTCGGAGGACGCGGAGAGCGACCCACATCTCGCTCCGAAAGCGTACATCCCAAGTGAGTGCGGCGACACCGGCTCGCGCCGCCTATTTATTAATCAATCTCGCCTGTCACGCGCGAGTAAACGTTTTCTGCCTCTCGCTAAATCTCAACGCCCCGCCGTCTGCAGCTTCAGCGTGTATGTAACTCGCCCCCGGGCCGGCGGCCGGGGGGAGTGGAGAAGGGTGGCGTGTATAGAGGCAGGGTGTCGCGGGCAAAGCCTCGAAGATTTGCGGGCCGTTCCCATACGCCGCCACGTGTGGCGACTTCGGATGGATTTACGTTGGCTTGTGCGCGAGCGCGCCATGAGTCACCGGATTGTGTCATCGCGCGCCGGTGTTGCTGTGGATTTATCTCGCGGTACGGCCGAGAGCCGGTGGGTTGAGGCTCGGCGCGGTTTGAGTCCGAGCTTGGCGATCGAACGCCGCGCGGTGGCGCGCTGAGTAGCGATGCCGCCTAACAGTAAGAAGCACCCGGGTTCGAATCCCGGCTCGGGTGCCTTGCACGTTCTCCTCGTGTCCGCTTGGATTTTTTGCCGCAAAACTCCAGTTTGCGCCCACAGTCAAAAGACACACTGCTGCGCAGGTCAATTGGCCTGCGGACTGAATTGCCCAGGGTGCCCTGTGATGGACTGGCGTCCCGTCCTTGGTATAGCACTGCCTTGCACCTTGTGTCTGCTGGGATAGGCTCCGGCTCACCGCAAGCCTGCACAGGATTACGCGGTTTGAGTTTATAAAGCGACCGAAAGCGACCGCGTCTCGGTGCTCCGTACAAAAGCGCGGGAGGAACGGGCGATGGCATCACGCGATGGCGGCAGTTACGAGTCGCGGCGCTCAGCAGCTTTCTGCTTTCGCTAATACGGTAGAGTGTGCGATCGCGGGTACAACAAAAATCCCTCTAAGAAGCAGCGCTCGAGCCGTTGATCTACTCCGAAGCGCGGATCGCACAGGCTGGGAGAGAGCGGGCAAAGCGAACGGCCCTCGCGCCGTTCGCTCGCGTAAACCATCCGGCCCCACGCGGTCCCCCGGGGCGCGCGACGCACCGCGATCAAAGCGCTTTGACGGAGCACCCGCGCACACCTGCGCACACACCTGCGCACACAACTGCGCTCGCCCGCCCCCTCCGTTTCTGTGCCTTCTCAAAGCAAATCGCAGCTGCTGCCCATGCGCCGGAGGTTTGATCGCGCGGTTCTACACAGGCGACGTTGTTCTCCTATCTACCGACAAATGCGAGCTCCAAGGCCGGGACAGTGTCGTTTTTGCTACGGGGGGCGGCAGGATGTGAGGAGACGCTTTTATTTCGTGGGGTTAGAGGAGAACAGGAGGAAAGGGGGTGTTTGTAGCGCGGCGGTTAGTGCACTGCAATACGACCCGCGCCAATTGATGAACTTGATATAATGGCTGCTAAACGGGGTGACAGAATCCTTTCAACTGTGTGAGGGCAGAAATAATTGTAAGAAAAAAAATAACTTTCATGCCTTTGTCCGTTCACCGTCGGAGGAAGTCCTCTCAGCAAGCGTGCCGGTCGCGGGTGGTGTTTGGGCATACTTCACCACCCTGGTCAATGTAGTACTATGTATCAAGTAGTACCATTTTTCTAACTCTGAATGCTATACCGTACGTACAACATCTCATGAAATAGGCGGGTGACGGGGAGCGGTTTTTGATGCTTTGCCCCCTGCTACTAATATCCCCACATTTGAGCAGAAATTAGAAAGCTAATGGACGGGAAAATCACAGTTTTAAACTTTTCTTCACGGGGTTCTGTCTGTGTTTGAAGCACTTCCACCCACTTTCGGGCGTAATTGAACACTTCACAATAAGCTAAACGTCTGCAGCGACACACCCTGCCAGGCGTGACGGCAATTTGATCGTTCGAGTCAGAAACGTGCCACTAATCCAATACAACGTGTTCATGATCTGGTGGGCGGCACGGTGGCGCGCTGACTAGCGCTGCCGCCTCACAGCAAGAAATGCCCGGGTTCGAATCCCGGCTCGAGGCACTTTCTGTGTAGAGTTTGCATGTTCTCCGCGTGTCCGCGTGGGTTTTTGCCGGGCACTCCGGTTTCCTCCCAAAGTCCAAAGACATGCTGCTGCATTGGCCCGCAGACTAAATTTCCCCCGGTGCCCTGTTCAGGACTGGCCTAGCACGGTTCAGTCACTGGCTCGGCACGGATATCAGCCGGTGAAAAAACCACCCGTACCGTAAGAGGAGCCGTACCAGCTTCGAAACGCCAGCGGTGAAATAGGGGATGCTTGCAAAATCCCACTTTCGTTGTAATAACAATAACAACAATGCAATTTGTCGGCACATGTGCAGAGTTGTAAGTAATTCATTCGATGCCTGCGGCGGCCTGCCGTTTGATTTTTCCCGGCTCCGCGCTCCGGCACGTTGCGCAAATATCTCCATCCGACAATGGCCGCCCGTCCCTTTGCGTTTAATTAACGATGGTCCCGCTTCTGTCGTCCTTGGGGGCACGATTAACCAGTGGTATTTCCAGCGTGCGGGCGGCGGTTAATGTGAGTTGGCCGGCTCCGCGGCCATCGCTCTAAAGGTCTGGGCGGCTTTAGCCAGTGGCGGCTCGCGCAATAAGCTAATCGAGCAAATGCGTAGTTCCCCCAAGCAGCTCAGGGGGTGATGAGTCAACGTAGAAAATAGTGCCGCATCAAATATCACGTCAAATTCCAATACATGTAAATAGCTGTGGGGGGCGGCACGGTGGCATAGCGGGGAGTAGCGCTGCCGCCTCACGGCAAGAACTCCCTGGGTTCGAATCGGAGGCCCTTCTGCCATCCGTGACATGAGCAAGACATTTTAGCGCTGCACCTTTACCCGTTCCGACAGTCCCTTTTCTTGAAAATCCCATTCTGCTTGCTTTCTGTGTGGAGTTTGCATGTTCTCCCCGTGTCCGCGTGGGTTTTCGCCGGGCACTCTGGTTGTCTCCCACAGTCCAAAGACATGCTGCCTAGATTAATTGGCCTGCTGACTAAGTTGCTCCCGCTGCCCTGTGATGGACTGTTGTCCCATCCTGGATATAGCCCCGCCTTGCGCCCTGTGTCTGCCGGGAGAGGCTCCGGCTAACCGCAACCCTGCACAGGATTTAGCGGTTTCTGACAATGAGATGAGCTGAGATAAATAGCTGTCCAATGACATTGAAGCCGATTCATCTGTCGCCTCCGTATCTTGGCTCCGTCTCGCTTTCATCACACTGCATCTCTATTTCTGTACGGTCTGTATCCGTTCAGCCAACTCATTAGGACATTGTTAACTGAAAGGGAAAGGAGGCCCAAACTAATCGCTGCTTTGGGCCCCCAATATTCTGGCACCACCAGTGTGTCTGAGATCCACCAAGCCAATTGCCGCGTCTGCCAATTAATTTGCATCCATTCCACACACCGCTCACGCTACACGGCCTGGATTTGTCCAAAGACACGGTAGCGCTCGCCGTTATGAATTATACACATCGCATGTGTCTGTTCGATTCCGCGAACGAAGAGGGAAAGGTTAGCGTATTGCACTCGTATCCCGAGGCTCGGAGTTAGATTCCCGGCCAGGGCTTAGGTCAGGTGTGACTACAGACTGACGAGAGGCACAAAACCGATTCAAGCATCACTCTCCGTTCTGGTGAAGTGTGGTCACGCAAACCCGGTGATTTACACGGCTATCCCGAAAGAACAGCTCTGAAGGGCAACCATCGTTACTGTGGATGTGATCGCTCGTCACATCCACAGTAACGATGGTTGAACTATATCATCATCATTATTATTAATGTAAGCAATACCGAAGGTTTTACCTGTTCTGGCAGTGAGACAAGTGTTAAGATCTTAACAACACCGAATAGACACCTTTTTACAATCGGATCCCTAAATATGTCTTTCCTTACCCGCGTGGAACGTTATCCCAGTCTGTGTGCCTAGCCCTGGGCGTGCCTTGTGTAATTTCTTTGTGTGTGTCTGTTCCGCGCGTCCCCTGCGACGACACAGGCTCCTTACAAGGCTCCTGGGAATGTTCCTTCGCCACCAACAAGGTCCCCTACTACATCAAGTAGGTTTAACCGCACCTCGGTCACGCACCACAGCAGCCGCCACGCTAGCGGCTTTTTACCGATGGATGCTCCTCAGAGCTGTTCTTTCGGGATAGCCCTGCCACTGAGCGATTTCCGTCTCTCCCTCGCGACGTTTCGCCCCACTACGTTGCAAGGACCGTCACGTCGCAAGGGAAAGAGGCAGAGCGCTCGACACTGCTATCCCGAGAGAACAGCTGTGCAGAGCCAACCATCATGAATCGAGCCGTGAAAACTTTCATCAGTACAAGAAGCCTATTTTGCTTTTTTATTTCCGTGCCTTTTTTTTTTTCCTCTCGCTTTTTTATTCTGCAAATGGAGATGTTTCAAGTCGAGTGTGTTTTTTCTCTCCTGCTTAGTTCCACCAGCAATGTATGCGGCGTTGGCCATGATTTGTTCACATGCCTGGGCGCAGCTCGTAGTTGTGTGCATTGTCCGGAAACTTTTTAATGAGCACCCCCAGACCCAACCCCACCCCACTCTCCTCCGCAGCGTTCCCATACACTCACTGCTCGCCCCTTATTCCTGCCACATAATTGGAATGTCACCCCCGTGTTGTTTTAAGGTCATCTTCTGTAGACTTTCCTCCCTCCCCATTTCATTACAATGTCGGGCCCTGGATCACGTGACCCCCCCCCCCCCTGTTGACACTCGAGGTGGAGGTGAACTGCTGAGAGGGAATAATAATAATTTTAAATTTATAATGCGCACATATTCATTCAATGTCGAAGATATTCATTCAACGAGAAGGACTCGAGGAAATCGCAGAGGTGGAGGAGGCAGCCAGGCGGTTTGCCGGCGCCATTTTGCCGCACACTGCTTCCCATATATTAGGATGTTATCGGTCAATTCATTAATGAGTATTTTTTTTAAGTTGTGGGAGGAAACCGGAGAGCCCGGAGGAAACACACGCCAAACAGGGGGAGAACACACAAACTCCACACAGAAAGGCGCCCAAGGCGGGAATCGAACTTGGTCGGGCAAGACCATTCTTTCTGTGATGTGCAGATGTTACCACTGCACCACCCTGCCGCCCAATGTCTGATCGCGCGAGCTCCAAAAACCTGACAGCCGCTATAGTGATGTAGGTTTTCACAGCTCGATGTATGACAATTGCTCTCAAGAGCTGCGCTTTCTGGGACAGCCGGAGAAAGGAGGAGACGGGAGGTGCGCTTCACACGGCTATCCCGAAATAGCAGCTCTTGAGAGCGAGTCTCTCTACATCGAGCCGTGGAAACTTACGTGAAGGTATTGTGGGTAAAAACAAATATTAGCAGAATTCCGTTGTGTTGTATCTACAATTTTTTTTATTTATGAGGCGAACATTATTCAGCAATTGACAGGCACCGTAGCTTTGGCCGTTAATAAATAACCAAATTCACTAGCTCATTGAAGGGGATTTTAGATTACAGGGGGGCATGTAGAAATTCACTTCATGTAAAAGTTACAGGTGCAGCCCTGCTCATGTCACTGCTGGTGGAAGGGAGCTTAAGAAGAGACCCTATTGACGGGTATTTTGCTCTTCCACACTGGCGAGACGCTATGGAAGGGAAAGGAGTACCCGACGAAAACGCGCGCGGACACGGGGAGAACATGCAAACGGCACACACAGAGGCACCCGAGCCGGGATTCGAACCCGGGAACTTTTAGCTGTGAGGCGGCAGCGCTACTCACCGCGCCACCATGCCGAGTTGACACGGGGGTGGATGGATTTAAGAAACTGGCCGCATTGTTTCAACTGCCGTGCAGGACGATCGAACCGGTGACCTGCGGATTTGCAAGCCAACGCTGCTAACCATTCATTACACCGTGGCAGCAGTTACCGTGACCGATGAAAGGAATCTTTTGAAATCGTGCCAAGAAAGTTCACCAGAGCAAATAGCTGAAAAAATATATAATATGACAACATAAATGTCCTTTGGCACTATTTCCCTTCCATCCGCCTTTGTTCCTTGAGTCCAGAGATCAACAAATTTATAGCATCTTCGTTCATCAAACATTGGTGCAGATTTCTCAAATTCCCCGTCCTCTGTCTGGCCAGTTGTCATAATGGTTACACTACTGTTAGTCAAGCTGTAGGTGGTGTGGGTGTGTAGTGGGGTAAAATGTGGGTGCGCCCCACTTCGTCAGCGTGAACGAGTAGCCTGTAGTGTTCGAGTTAGAGGCTCTTCCGCCAACAGTGACGTGAGCAAGCTATTGCAGGGCTGCGCCTTTACTTGTTCTGAGTTTGCGTGTTCTCCCCGTGTCCGCGTGGGTTTTCGCCGGGCACTCCGGTTTCCTCCCACAGTCCAATGACACGCTGCTGTATAGTTTAATTGGCCTGCTGACTAAATTGCCGCCGGTGCGCTGTGATTGACTGGCGTCCTATCCTGGGTATAGCCCTACCTTTCGGCCTGCGGTTGCCGGGATAAACTCCTGCTCACCGCAACCCTGCACATGATTAAGCGGTTCCTGGCAATGAATGAATGAACATTCCCGTTCTTAAAGTCTCTCGTGCAACTCCCACCTCAAAAATTCGCAAACGAGCGATCCTGACGTGTGAGCTTGTAATGCGGATGTCGCTCAGGTGAACTTTAGCCAATTTGTGCCTGAGCGGTTACAGAGACTGGCAACTGTGCCCCGACTTGCCCGGCCCATGCAGGTAAACACGGGACAGAGCATAGCGGGCAGACAGACTGTCTGGTAAATATCCCGCCGTTGCACTTTGTATTGGCCAGTAAATACTTTGCGGTATCGGGTTTATAAACCTTTTTTTTATGAACGCGTGCAAACACAGACTGTCTCGAGCTAAATTGGCGAAATGTCTCAAAAAAATATAAATCCCATACTTTTCTGGCGTGGCAGCTTGAAACAAATCGGTAAGTTTCTTAAGTCCCCACTTCACCCCCCCCCCCACTGTCCACCCAGCTGTGTAAATGAGTGCATCGCAGTTCGAGTCTATGATTGCCGTTCTCTTCGCGGCCCTTGTGCAGCGCTTTGTGACCCTCGGGTGAAAGGCGCTATATAAAATGCTATTATTATTATTATTGGCAGGTTGCTTATAGTTGGGTGAAGTGTGGAAGAGGATATCGAATACCAACCACCAACCATCGTCAGAAACGGCTTAATCCTGTACAGGGTCGCGGTGAGCCGGAGCCTATCCCGGCAGACACAGGGCGCAAGGCAGGGCTATACCCAGGATCGGATGCCAGTCCATCACAGGCAATTTATTCCCCAGGCCAAATACCTTCTAGATAATCTCCTTCGTGCCTCCTCTATCAAAAGAGGCTTCCGCATGCAGCGTGGCGTGAGCGAGCAATTGCAGGGGCTGCGCCTATACCTGTTACCTGTTACCCTACAACCGCTATTCCCAACCGGTGGGTCGCGACCCATCAGTGGTCCCAGACCGCCACCTAGCAGTCCGCGGAGGCCAGACCCAAGTGGGCCAAGTGGGCCTTGAGCTGCGAAACGTTGAGAACCCCCTGCTTTACAACATCAAATCGGGAGAGATAATAATAATAATAGCATTTTATAGAGCGCCTTTCACCCGAGGGTCACAAAGCGCTGCATGGGGCTGCGGAGATAACAGTACGCCAACAACGACATAGAACGGAAATATAGCTATAGGTAGATGTTTATTATTACAGCAGAAAAATACCCAGTGAGCTTGCAAACTCTTTACGGGATTCCTGGGGAGGCTTGTGAGAGGCTGCGGGCCCAGCAGTACAGTGCCTGTGGCTGTTGCAGGCGACTTATCGAGAACGCGTTTTTCCCGCTTTCGTTAGATAAGCGCGGGTTTGCTTGCAGTTTTCAAAGGGGGTGGACACAAAAAAAAAACCCATGTTTAGTCTCCCGTTATCATGTCTGGCTACACGCCTGCCATGGCAGCGGTGTCGAAACTCTGCGAAGCCGGGTGCCGACCACTCGAGCTGCGCGCGTTGTAACACAGCGGCTCTTTATGCTCCTGGGCCGGACAGGTATGCGGCCTGTGCCTCAGGTGCGGTCTGTCACTTGTCCCCGGGGCCCCGTTCCGCCCTCAGTCGAGATTCTGAAGAATGTTTCTTTGCGAACGTGAGGCTAGCTTGTGGAATGCCTGTGTTTACACGTGCGCGTGTCTGTCTGTCTGTGTGTGATCGTGGGGAGCGGTGGCTCGGTGGTTAGCGCGCTGGGCTACAAACCTGGCGAGCCGAGTTCGAATCCCGCTCACGGCCGTCAACAGTGACGTTTTTTATGAACCGGTCCTGGGCCTCCCCCCCCCTAGGTCAAACTCAGCCTCAAATGAGTACCTGGTCCGATGTGTAGGAAACAAAGGCGGCCGAGCCCCCTCATTTGCCGTGCTGGCCTTTATAGGTGCTCGCAAACATCACTTGACCCTACAGTCCATCCATCCATCCATTTCCTAAACCGCTTGTCCTGCTGAGGGTCGCGACGACAGCTCTTTAAGGAGGGTGGACCAGACATCCCTTTCCTCAGCACGACCCACTGGTGTCCGCCCAGTGGGTCATGCCTGGTAACCTTTCCCAGGGGGCATCCTTACCAAATGCCCGAACCACCTCAACTGGCTCCTCTCAATCCGAAGGAGCAGCGACTCTACTTTGAGGTTCTCCAGGATTTCTGTCACGGTGAGGGAGCCCAGCAACCCCCTGCCGAGAAACCTAATTTCTGCCGCTCGTATCCGCGATCTCGTTCTTTGACTCATTACAATTCTCATACATCGAGCCGTGAAAACCCCCACATCACTCCGTCACGGATTCAGTCTCAATTCCTTTGTTTCGCGACAGGAATCTGATACCGAATTCATGCAAGGGAGACGTTTCCCTCCGCCCCTTTACACCCCTATGAGGCGTCCCGAGTGCATTCCTTCTACTTATTTATGTTCGCCTTTCTCTACACCAGATCGTTTGCCACTACGAACGTTATTGTTGTTGTTCGAGAGACGCGGCGGCGTAATCACCGGGGCTGTGGCGTCGCTCGTGATTTGCCGTTAAAGACCTTTCAGTGGCCGTGCGGGGCGCTTATCTTATCTCACCTGCGGGATCACACACACACTGCAAAAGTGGGATGGGGTCTTGACGGGCGCTATCTTGATCGGAGCACATTCCAGCGCGGAAGGCAGGCAGTCTTGCTCTCTCTCTCTGACTGCTGCTCTCTCTCCCGCTCTAGCTGTCTCGCTCAGTTCCCGCTCGATCGCTGGCTCGCTGGTTGTTCTGTGTTCCCTGGATGTGGGTCATCTCGGATTTCACTTATACCGCGGGGCTCCGGGTTCTTTCTCCGATCGCCTTTGCTTGGTGCCGCCGGGGTTCCCGTTTGCGGGGTGGCACCTCTTTCCTCAGCCCGGCCAGGTTTCCTCGATCGGAGACACTCATTCGTTCATTCATGTCGGAAACCGCTTAACCCTGTACGAGGTTGCGGGGGGTGAGCTGGAGTTTATCCCGGCACACACAGACCGAAAGGTAGGGCTATATCCAGGATGGGACGCCAGTCCATCACATGGCACCGGGGGCAATTTAGTCTGCAGGCCAATTAACCGATGCAGCAGCATGTCTTTGGACTGTGGGAGAAAGGCACCCGAGCAGGGATGCGAACCCCGGGACCTTCTTGCTGCGAGGCGCTTTGTGACCCTCGGGTGAAAGGCGCTATATAAATGCTATTATAATTATTACTCACTGTGCCACCCTGCCGCCCCCGTAAAGAATAATACAAAATCAATCAAATTGGATTGAAAACAATATAATAATTGTTTGGCCTATGTTAAAATACACTCGTGTTTGTGACATAGGCCTACACCGCTGTAGCCTACTGTGATGATAATAATAATAGCATTTTTATAGAGCGCCTTTCACGCGCTGCACAAGGGGGCAGCCCTGGGACTGGTTCGGAAAATCGCGGCTGGTGTTGGTGGCGTGCCAGCAAGCGGAGGTTGGGGGTCAAGAGACGGAGTAGTTGTCATGACCAGTTTGTGACCCTTCGGTTACTTTACCTAGAACTGGCCCCGCTCACGAGAAATAACTTGCCAACCCCCGGTCTGGAAAGTAAAGTGCCGCCGGTCGCAACTTTGCCGGTGCGTGAGCTCCCCCCGAGAACGCGTTTCAGGAACATTGTCAAATTAGCATGCCGACCTTTAGACGGAGACGCCTCGGCTGATCGCTGGCGGACGCCGGAAGACGCTGGGGGCCACGCGAAGCAATCCTCGCGAGCGGCACTATTGTGCGCGCGTGTCAAAGACGAATTAACCTCGGCGTTTTGCAAATTTCCCACTGGAGGCCATTCCCTTAAAATTAGCAAATTGTTAATAATAAGCGAGCCGAGCGCCGCACCGATGTGTGTGTGTTTGTGTTTTTTAGCTATTCAGTCCTTATCGGTACACGCTTAATCTGCAGGGTCGCGGTGAGACGCAGCCTGTATATAGGGCGCAAGGCAGGGCTATGTCTATGATGGGACGCCGGTCCATCGCAAGGCACCCGGGGGCAATTTAGTCAGCAAGTTAATTAAGCTGGGCAGGGGCGGCATGGTGGCGCGGTGAGTTGCGTTGCCGCCTCACAGCGAGAAGGACCCAGGTTCGGATCCTGGCTCGGGGGACCTTTCTGTGTGGAGTTTGCATGTTCTCCCCGTGCCCGCCTGGGTTTTTGCTGGGCACTCCGGTTTCCTCCCACAGTCCAAAAACATGCTGCTAGGTTAATTGGTCTGTGGACTAAATTGCCCCCGGTGCCCTGTCATGGACTAGCATCCCATCCTGTGTCTAACCCTGCCTTGCGTCCTGTGTCTGCCGGGATAGGCTCCGGCTCACCGCGACCCTGTACAGGATTAAGCAGTTTCTGACAATGACAATGATGATAATGGATGGATGGAGTAGCAGGATGAATGGAGTAGCAGGATGGATGGAGTAGCAGGATGGATGGAGTAGCAGCATGTCTTTGGACTGTGCGAGTGAACCGGAGCACCCGGCGAAAACCCACGCGGACACGGGTAGAGAGAGAAACACGCAAACTCCACGAAGTAAAGGGGCACCCGAGCTGCTAATCAAACCAGGGGGAACCTTTTTGCCGTGAGGCGGCAGTGCCACTCACCACCCTGCCACCCGCGCACCGCGTTCAATGGATGAATTGCACCGGGGCGATCCCGCTTGGAGGGAGGCAGCTTACCGCAACACGACCGCGACGCGACATGAATTCGTCCCCATGATTGGCAAAATGAGCCAATCACGGGGGCCAAGTGTTGCACTCTGTCGCCCGACGCATTGCGGGCGATCGGTCACGTCGCGCGTGAATCTCGATTAACACTCGAGAAGGAGTTTTGTTCGTAACGCTCCGATTTGTAAAGCTCGTGGACCAAACAAGTCTGTGTTTTGTCGATTCTGTAGATCCTGTGCAGATACGTGCACGTGTAATATCTGCACCTCACAGACAGAAAGTCCTGCCCCGAGACGGTTCGATTCCCACCTTGGGCGCCTTTTTGTGTGGAGTTTGTGCGTGGGTTTCCTCCCACATCTTAAAAAAAAAAAAACACTCGTTAATGAATTGGCCTGAAAACAAAATATCGGCCGAAAACATAATATATAAGACGCAGTGTCTGGCAGATTGGCGCCGGCTAACCACCTGGCTTGCCTCCCCCCACCCCTGTAGGTTACCTCGTGCCTCTGAGACATTCTCTCTTTGTATCGATACCTTCGAAATGTAATGAATGTGTGCCACGCGTTAAAAGTTGTATTTATACATTACATTATATGACTAAGGGAGGCGCGGTGAGTAGCACTGCCGCCTCACAACAAGCAACCCTGGGTTCGAACCCTGGCTCGGGTGCCTTTCTGTGTGGAGTTTGCATGTTCTCCCCTTGTCTGCGTGGGTTTTCGCGGGCATACTTGAATTGGCCTACTTACTAAATTGCCCCCAGTGCCCTGTGATGGACTGGCATCCAATGCTGGGCACGACCCTGCCTTGGAGACGTGCAGACGGCAACTCGACTCAGAAGCTCGGTTGCCATCTTGTCGTGTTTTTGACACAGACGGGGCCGCTCGCGTACGAAGTTAAAACTTGTCAAAGCGCCGTATAAATTACCTTGCTTTCTTTATCGATCAAGCGTTAGAAATCGCGTTACGTGCGTCTTAATAAGGTCTCTTTGATGTATTTTCCGGGGAAAGGTGTTGTTGTAATAAGCGCTTTCCTCAGTGTGGTTATTTTAAAGTGCCTTAATTTTAGCACTTTCTTTTGATAATGGAGAGGGGGAAGGCTGCAGGGTTTATTGGATTCCGTAATTTGAAACGACGGGGGAATTTAATTCACGCAGCCGTCTGTTTTGTTATTTTATTCCAGGAGAAATCTCATTTAGCCACGTCCAAGACAAATTTAAAACCCCTAGGAGGTTTTTCACTTGGCGCTCGCGCAAGCCCACCGTAAACAAACGTACGCGTAAATAATCGCGCAAATAAACAATCATCGTCGAATTAAAGAATACGTTGCATTCGCAGCGACTTTGAGAGAACAAGGGGCTGTCCTGGTGCAATGGCACCAGTGGACTTGAAATTCACAGGTAGTCTGTTCGATTCCATCTTCCTGGAATGGCAATGGAAACATCAGTGCAGGTTTATAACATCCCGCCAACTGTATTTGCAAAGCAGTAATATGCTAGTTGTTGCTTTACATCAACGTCAGCCATTCGAAGGAGAAAACCCAGCAGTAGGAATGATACAACCACGGTTTGTTGATCAGAGGGTCTTCTGGCTGGTCACTCAATAACTGAGTGTGACGTAAGGTCACTTGTTCACGTCGCGATCCCTGTCAGGTAATACTTGGTATTGCCTGCGAATTCTACCAAACACTTCGAGGCCGAGCTGGGAGACGGCGATGTCCGGGGGCTGTCCATCGTGCTTCGAGGAATCGCAAAGAAGAAGACTTGTGAGAGAGCAGGGGTTCCTCAACCTTTCGCACCTCAAGGCCCACGTGGCCTACTGGGGGTCTGGTCTCCACGCACCACTAGGCGGCGCTCGCGGCCAGCTGATGGTTCGCGACCCACCGGTTTCCGAATGGCAGTGGTTGAGTAAACTCTTGATTTTTCCACCTTTTTTCCCCCAAGACTAAGCCAAATACACTCTGAAGGTGTCTCTCAAGAGCTGCATCTCGTTTGAGACTCTTCCGGCAGCAGCGGCGCGTGCGTGCAACTTCAGGCGCTGCGCCTTTACCTAGTCGTAAACTATTGACCCCTAAACGAACAGCGAACAGCTCTTGACGGCTCCGGCAAATTTTCTAAGTGCTCGGAGCCGTCCAGCGACGCTAACGGAACGTTGAACTGCGCGCGGGCGAAACGAACACCGATGGAACCGGTTTTCTCACCGCACGCCGAGAAACACAACAACACACGCGTGTCCCCATTTGTTAATGAGCCTGTTTATTGATTTAATTAATTCGCTCGCAGGCAGCGGTGGACGGAGACTGATGGCTGGCTGGCACAGAACCCGTATCGACAGGGCAGGCTTCAGACAGTAGACAAACATCCGTCTGTGGCCATTGCAGATTCGCGGGTTGATTGTGCGGACAAAGAGGGCTTTTAGCCGTGCTCTTCAACAACTCGAGTTTCAGAAAATACATTACAAATACAGAGTGGTCCATGTCTCTTGTGACCCAAATTTAATTGATACCTAACATGTTTTGCGTTTTCTCATTCATTCCTGTTTGAAACAACCCTCACGGATTTATTTTAGACGGCTTCTACGAGTTTATATAACGCTGAAGAATGGCTTGTAAGTGAGCTTATGAGATCACGAAAGATCACAAACCAGAAAACATTATGAAGTGGGGGTCACACGACATTCGGACCACCCTTTTCAGTTAAAAAACAAAGGGAATCAAAAGGGATTGGGGGGCATGGTTTGAGAGGGCACCTTCAAAGCTAAAACATCACCAGCGAAAGCAGACAACCTTGACAATATGTAAATAGATGAAGTGATTTGCTTCCAAGTTTGTTTTCTGATAAATGAACGCTTTGTGTGGTCGCTCTTATGTTGAAAATTATAATTCGGTACATCTGGTCAGTCACGTCGTTCTTATAGCGCAAGGATAACACGTTACGTTTCCCGATCGCGGCCCGTTTCACAGCATTTGTTGTGTCGCAGGAATCCCGTTAAGAGCTTGCAAACTCACTGGGTATTTTTCTGCTGTCATGATGCACGACTATCTATATTTAGCCAAGTCGATTTGTGAGATTTTGGTTTCGTGTGAGAGAGAAAACCGCCAAATACGGAGAAAACCCTCCACAAGTGTATTGTGCGGGGAAAACTCGAACCTACGCAGAGATAAAGTCAAGATTCTGCTGATCCACTGTCACTTTGTGGCCGCCTTCCAGCCAAATCACCAGGAACTGTGCTCGCACCTGCTTATCCTCCGAGATCTGGCAAGATCGGTGCATTTGGGGTGAAAGCAGTTCAAGATGGATTCGTGCTACTGTGGTACGTAGTTTCAAAAGAGTGGGCCCATTGTTTGCCGGTGACGTCGTTCAAATGTTGCCAAGATTTTAAAGTTAGCTGCAAATAACAAAATTCGGTTTATAATCTGCAACATCGCCCCTCACCGTATTAATTCAATATGATCGTGAAGATTATATTCATGCAACACTTAACGATTCTTGATACCCAATAGTCTGCATACGGTGGGTTTGTTTTCCGGGTACGCTGGTCTCCTACCACGTGAAGGCAAACACACATTGAAGGCTTTTGACCAAACATTCCAAAGCAGGGCCCTCTTGAGAAAGAATCTCGAGAATCGTTGCTTCTTTCCCGGGTTAAGAACATTATCACCAAATTGACGTCACTGTTGGCCGCACTCGGTAGCATCTGGGCGTTAGAGGGTTCGTCTCACATCACTGGGGGCACGGTGGTGCGGTGAGTAGCGCTGCCGCCTCACTGCAAGAAGTCCCTGAGTTAAATTCCCGGCTCGGGCGCCTTTCTGTGTGGAGTTTGCATTTCCCCCCCCGTGTCGCGTGGGTTTTCGCCAGGCAGTTTGTTTTCCTGCCACAGTCCAAAGACATGCTGCTGCGTAGGTTAATTGGCCTGCGGATTAAATTGCCCCCGCGTGCCCTGTGATGGACCGGCGTCCTATCCTGGGTATAGCCCCGCCTTGCACCCTGTGCCTGCCGGGATAAGCTCCGGCTCACCGCGACCCTGTACATGATAAAGCGGACAACGATGTCCAGAAGCTGACCATCGTGCTTCGAAGAATCGCAAAGAAGAAGAAGAACAATCGTCTTTAAGATAGTCGCAATGAGGCCGGCATAGTTTCCCTATGTTAATGCAATTACAACCGGATTAGGGTCAAGGTGGCTTATCTACGCGGACGGTGCCAGGAGTGTTTCACTCAAGTCTCATCGCGATGCTCCGAGGACGCAAAATGTAATTAAGGATTTTTTTTGGGGGGGAACAGACACACTCTCCGTCCGCGCGCGAGGATTCGGTTTGAAAATGATCTCGTTGCGCGGATGAGCGTAACGTGCCGGCGCACGGGGATTATTGACTTCGTAATGTCTCGATAATCCTCTG
>JAZEWU010000045.1:3236322-3252014 GCA_036362915.1 Geotria australis | reverse complement strand
CAGACTTGTGCGCAAAGCTTCGTCTCGGAGTAACGTTTATTTTATCCGAGGTTAATTTGCATAAACGCACACACACACAAACTCCGTCCAACACAGTCTAAATTATTCATTCACTCTAAGACCACACTCTTCCTAGCCCACGCTGGATCGATTACACTTCTCGGAATCGTAATGTTTACAATCAATCGTGCCAAGTTTAAGGTGGAATGGATGGCGATGGAAACAAACAGACGTCCGTACGACACGGAGACGCGTTCCGTTACCTGCTAAGTTTTGTCCACGCTGCGTCAAACCTCGACAGTGTGCCGAGCAGCCGTCGAATACAAACCTGGACAAACGTTCACCTCCAAGGTCGGTCAACTCGGACACACTTTGTGCGAAATACCCGCGATTTCGCCGGCGCGTCTCAGGCGTATTTCAAAAAAAAACAAGCACCCGCTGCTGCGAAATAAAATATAAAAAAAAACCAGAGTGCACATCACGCGCACGCTCGGCTTCACGCGGTGTAATTTTCAGGTAAAGCCATCTATTCCCAGAACCTCTTATTTCCAGCGAGTGTGTGTTTTCCGTTGTTGGTATTGCTGCCGGTAAACACACGCCAGGTGCGAGGGCCCTCTGTGATTACGGCGTCGGCATTGAGAGAGCAGGCGAGGCCAGAGCCAGAGCGAGATCGAGATAGAGAGAGAGAGAGAGTGATTTGCCCGAAAGGCGGTAGCTACAAATTATACCCCACACTTCACAATTACACATGCAGCATAAGCAAGAGCAGCGGCGCGGCGGTGGCTATGATTGGCACCTTTGAGTTGCTAAAAAAAATGGCACACTTAAAACCGTGGGATTATTTGGCCTGAAAAGGTTCCCCACCGTAATTGACAAAACGGCGGTTTACATGTTCTCTCGTCTGACTTGGCGTGGGCAGACACCTGGGGAGCAGCTCCTGCAGTTGGACGGAATTAATGAGAGACATCCGGACAGCGGGGCCGGGGGGGGGGGGCCTTCAGTTTGGACGGATTGATTGGGAAGCCAGCCGTACCTGCTAGAATCAAATGCCTATAGTGACATCAGGGATGTGGGGCAGCACGGTGGAGCGGTGAGTAGCGCTGCCGTCTCACAGCAAGAAGGTCCCCGGGTTCGAATCTCGGCTCGGGTGCCTTTCTGTGTGGAAATTGCCTGTTCTCCCCGTGACCGCGTGGGTTTTCGCCGGGCACTCCGGTTTCCTCCCACAGTCCAAAGACATGACGTCGCATAGGTTAATTGGCCTGCTGACTAAATTGCCCCCGGTGCCCTGTGATGGACTGGCGTCCCATCCAGGGTATAGCTCTGCCTTGCGCCCTGTGTCTGCCGGGATAGACGCTGTACTGTATTACGCGGTTTCTGACAATGGACGGATGGACGTTGGAGGCATCTTCAACCTTCAACGCCTGAGCATGCCTCCAACGTGGGAGGTGAACCGTTACGAGGGAGAGAGAGGGAGCGCTCAGTGACACGGCTATCCCGAAGGAACTGCTTTGAAAACCTGCATCAGTGCAACGGTCCATATGTTAATTTATCTGTCTTCTGCATTCGTTATATATTAACGACTTTATTTCAAGGTTAGTTATTCCTGTTATCCAATAACCAGGATTACAAATAGTATTTGAATTTTACCGTGGACCAACATTTTTTGTATCTCTACCGAAGTGAAGCATTAATCACTGTGGCTGCGGGTTGACTGCCTGTCAAGGAAGAGGAGGCTAAAGGAGAATTGTCTAAACTGGATTTTACTTTGGCATCACGCGATGGGTGGGCATTGGTGGCAGGTTGCCAATAAGGGTGGCGCAGTGGTCACATCTGTTGACATGTCGTTCTCTCTGCAGCTTTGTGCAGCGCTTTGTGACCCTCGGGTAAAAGGCGCTATATAAATGCTATTATTATTATAACGTCTTGCCCGAGACAGTTCGATTCCTGCCTCGGGCCCCTTTCTGTGTGCAATTCGTGTGCTCTCCCCCTGTTCTGCGTGGGTTTCCTCCGAGTTCTCCGGTTTTCTCCCACAAGTAAAAAAAAACCACTCATTAATTAACTAGCCGATAACATCATATACATATATAGGAAGCGGTGTCTGGCAGGTTGGCGCCGGCTAACCGCCGGGCTGACTCCCCCCCTTCCTTCTGCGGTTTCCTTGCACTTCCCTAATCCTTGTCGCGTTATTGACCAGGCGTGGAATTTCCGCGCGTTATAAATCGGATTATTAATACAGTCTGATACGCCGTTTCATGAAAGGCTCACGTCACACACGGAGGGGCAAAGACAGTGCACGTAATTCAAACCATCGGCCCGCACCTCTGCGTTGGAGTCACGTGTGACAGTAGCTCAGCAAGATATTTTTATTTTGTAAGCCAAACAATGATGCGCCTGAATGAATATAAAAGCCTTTTGATCGTGCCATTCAGTAGCAGCCTTAGTCGTTGTGTATATACTTGCCGCACACTTGCTGACAGCTTGGGATATATCGTCATCCCTGGATTATAGCACGCGCTGTTTAAACCCTCTATTTTAAACCAAAAGTTGTCTTCCCGAAGAAATGTTAATATAGCTGCTCGGAATAATTTTTAAGGTACCTGGTTCGAATCCCGGCTCGGGTGCCTTTCTGTGTGGAGTGAGCATGTTCTCCCCGTGTCCGCGTGGGTTTTTGCCGGGCACTCCGGTTTCCTCCCACGGTCCAAAGACATGCTGCTGCATAGTTTAATTGGCCTGCGGACTAAATTGCCCCCGGTGCCCTGTGATGGACTGGCGTCCCATCCGGGGTATTGCCCAGCCTTGCAACCTGTGTCTGCCGGGATAGGCTCCGGCCCACCGCAACCCTGTACAGGATTTCGCGGTTTCTGACCGTGGACGGATGGATGGAGAATCTAATTTTTTTTTTAAAGATTGGTGTCCATAGTACCACACACACACTCCCAATTATAAAACACTTTGTTATCATCAATTTTACCAAAGATCCGAGGGGGTGCGCCTTATAACCCCGGAGAATTCGGTCTTGGTAAAAAGTTGCGATCGGTGGTCAAAACACAATCCCCCTGGCCAGTTCGTAACCTCGCCCAGAGGTGCGTCTTGACTTTAACCGCGCGACGTCTCGCGTCAAACACCGGCCCGCGCTGCGGCCCGCTCGGTGGAAGCCGCCGCAGGGTCAGGGCCCTTTGCAGACTTGCCGTTTACCGATCAGACGAGTGGTCTCTGTAGGTTCTCCACAGTGGCGTTGGCTTGGGCGGATACGCGTGAAATGTTCAAGCCCCCGCCGATGTACTTACGGGCAAACAATTTGTAGTTCGGGGAAAGCAGTTTAAATGCCAATGATAATAATAATACGTTGGGTACCACCGGTTAAGCTAAGCAGTGTTGTAAACAAGGGACATCATTAACATCCTAAGCGGAGCGACTTGAGGTATAAAATCCTTGGTGAGTAATAGGTTCTACATACGGGGTCAGGCGTTATGCTTTCAATCTAGGAGGCGAAACGTCTCGAGGGAGAGATGGAGAGCGCTTAGTGACACGGCTATCCCGAAGGAACAGCCCTGAAGAGCAACCATCATGAATCGAGCCGTGAAAACCTGCATCAGTACAGAAAGAGACTGTTGGGTGAAGAAATGTGCCTCGTGACTAGGAATGGAACCTTGCTGTTCTGGGTCGTCAGCCATCCTTGGCATGGTGCCACCGCATTTGTGCAAAAGCTCAGCGCAGACGAGTAAACAAATAACCAGAGGTAACATTGAAAAGAGAATTTGCTATTTTCGTTACAAAGAGTTTTTTTCTCCCATCTAATTACCAGCACAATTTTGTCCCTTGTCACCGGGTATAAATAGCCCATCCAATTATAGTCTCTTTCTTTCCTCTAAATAAAGGTTTAAATCTTTTATTAGGAAAAAGTGGATGCGGATTTATTTCTTTTTTTTATACATTCACCCACGCCGCTTGAAAAATAGGCTCATTAATGTTGACTGCTCTCATTATAATTGAGCCCAACTAAGTTAAACTGCAGTGATGCTATGTATGTTCAAATACAATGCGCGGCTCTGTGTCGATCCAATGCTGCATGAAGGTCATGGCGATTGTTTGCTCATACGTCCCCGTGCTCGTTAAAGCGTGGGAAGGTACGGGGACCGATCTCGCTTCAGTTGTGTCCGGAGCAGGGAATCAAACACAGGTGGCTTGTGACTATGGGCAATGAGACAAGTGTTAAGATCTTAAACACAAATGGTGTTTGCTTTTTAACTGCCCTCCGCATTGTTTTTTAAAGGACAATATAAGAAGTTATTCTCATAAAAGTCTGTCCGTCGCGTCTCTCTCAACAAACACTGCGTTAAATCTGAGCATGTAGACAGCGGACGCTAATGCTGAGTTTGGTAGATAGATATTTATTATTACGGCAGAAAGTACCCGGTGACCTTCTAAGCTCTTTGCGGGATTAGTAAAATATGTTGAGCCTACGCTTCAACATTGCCGCATGGTGTCGGATACAGGAACCAGGCAATTCTCAGTAAACATTAAAAAAAGAATTGGGCCAATGTTGGGCCAGTGTTTGTTTGTTTATTGGGCTGTTTAAAAAAACAAGTCTTGCAAGTACTAACGCAATAGAAAATTTAGATTAAAACTAAACTTTTCAGTACGTTATTTATTTTTTCTTCTTACTCTAAGTCTAAATAAACATGGATGTAATTAAAAGAATGTGTTTCCAATTACTGTAATGGAATAACAATTCGACTTAAAATTCTCCGCTAAGGAAAGTAATAGGCTCATTCTGTTAGGTTTGTTGTTGTTGTTTGATTGCTTTTTGTATCGACGTAAGTGTTCACGTCTCGATGTAGGAGAGTTGCTCTTAAGAGCCGCACTTTCGGAATAGCCGACGGGAAGAGGGAAAACTTATCGCGAATTGCTCTCAAGAATTGCTCTTTTGGGATATCCGTGTAATGCGTTCCTCCTCTCTTCTTCTCGACGTTTCGCCTCCCACATTGGAGGCATCATCAATACAGGAATTTTTTATTTATTTTTTACTTTTTATTTCGGTGAGCTTTAAAGCCTCTTCACCAACCAGCATTGTGAAGCGCAATCAAGAGCCGTCATGACTGACACGGTATTGGGAGGCCTTCTTCGATCGGTGGATCAGAATGCACGGTACAGTGGCGGCACAGCATCCGCTCGTCTGACATTCAGCGTCGCGTCGAACGAAGACTCATTGCGACTTCTCTCTTCTCTCCCGTCCTTTCCCCCCCCGCAGCCACCAGACGCAGAGCACGAGCTGGGACCACCCCAAGATGGCCGCGCTCTACCAGTCTCTGGGTGAGATCGCGTGGCGACGCACACAGTGTAGCGGGTAGCTCGGGGAACTCTGCCGCGGCTGCTTCCCAGATTACGAGAGAGCGCGCCACTTTGCTTGATTTGCCGAGTCCATCCATCCCATCCATCCATTGTCAGAAACCCGCTTGATCCTGTACAGGGTCACGCTGAGCCGGAGCCTATACCGGCAGACACAGGGCGCAAGGCAGGGCTAGTCCATCACAGGGCTGAGTAGTCATTTTAAAGCTTGCTAGCTAAATGCTGGAAGCGTTCACGCGTTAACTCTGTCCCGTATGTCCTTGGGAGGGTTCCAGACGAATAACGATCCGAAGACCCTCTGACTAAATGGGGTTGACGTCAGGACGGGTATCAGCCCCGTAAAATTCTGCTCCAATACCCCCACCGTAGGGGGGATAACTGGTCAACCCTGGTCAACCTGGAATCATAGCCAGTCGCACGAGATGACCAATTAGCGTAACGAACACTGACAATACACTTACTTTGGCATGTAACCATTACGATAATGCATAGAATGCATTTCACGTGGACGACACGATTAGAGAGTGGCTTTGTACGTCTCAGTTGGTACAGGACAAGGTTGTCCCATATCAACCGTGTCTATTAATCATGCATTTAGATCAAATCATGCCAGATGCCCTTGGGTTCTTTGGCAGTTGTGTATTAATGATGTAAGTTTTCACGGCTCAATTTACGATGGTTGCTCTTAAGAGCTGTTCTTTCTGGATAGCCGTATTGAGCGATCTCAAAACTGCTATCCATTTAGATATTTAGAGGCAGACATTACAGCAGAAGGAAGATCACATATTGTTGTTGTAAGTATAAATGGTTCACCCGGGTTGGCCGGTTGCCCCACAATGGTGAGGTATTGGAGCACAATGTTTCAGCCGGATGCCCTTCCTGACACGAAGCTCCTTTAGTCGGCGGGTCTTTGGATCATTATTTGACTGGAACCAACCCCAAGACCTGTTCACCATAGGAGACCCTAGCAGGAGCGCTAGGCTCCAGCTGACATAGCTCTGGGGTTCATGGGAAAACGCAAACCCCTCCACCGTTGAGCTGAGAGGGGCTAAGTTGGAGTCTGGGCACTGTCTTCGGTGTATGAGCCACCCTGCGTGACACTGGGTGGAACACCGAGATTTTCCGGCCCTTGGCGTCGCCCGTCCTCACCTTTGATTCTCTTCAAAGGCTGCGGAGGAGAGAAAAAAATGATAATGTACAAAATGTTCCAAAAGTGTTTATCTTCATAAATAATTCATTTGTAATTACTAATAGGGTATGCCTCCTGTCAGAGGTTGAGCTATAATGTTTAAAATTCAATAGTTGTAATCGTATTGTTTTCCATTTTCCGTTGTATGAAATTAAGGTTAATTTGCGCGTGATTAGTGTGTTACTAAGAATGGCCTGCCATTAATATGTGTCCCATCTTCACATGCTGACAGTTCGCAGGCACATTAATTACTCGTCTGTGTAATGGATTAACACGATCGGGAAACTTCTCATTGCGTATTCATGAATACTCACGCTCAGATAATTGCAGTGACCTACAATTTGGAACAGATTCGGCAAGTGTGTGTGGAAGTTTCGTGAAGGGTTGCATGCTGCTCATCAGGCTTCCACAGCCACTGCCCGGGGGGCTCAGTTGTAATAATGCTTTTGAAGCTGTTGTTGTCATCCTCATAGCTGTTCATTCGGGATAGCCGTGTCGAGCGCTCTCCCTCTCTGCCTCGCGACATTTCACCTCCCACGTTGGAAGCATCATCGACGTGGGAGGCGAAACGCCGCGAGGGGAAGTGGGAGTGCGCACTACACGGCTATCCCGAATGAACAGCTCTGAAGAGCAACCGTCACAGATCGACCCGTGAAAACCTACATCAATACGTTGTTATCATCATCTTCCCACAATTGTATTCCAATTGCAGTCTCGGCATCGCGTCGCGAGGCAGTGAGTCTGGGTTTCCTCTCAGCGCAACCGCTGAGAGTAACGTTTGTCGCCCGTCGGTTAAACCGCGTAAGAGGACGTCACAGAGCTACGTCTGAGAACCCCTTTTTCAAGTGGCCTCTGGTCCACGCCCAAGGGGTCAACGATATCCCACCAGCCCTGCCACTGAGAGTAACGATGTTTATTTTCAATCCTCCAAGCTGGAATGCGCCCAAATTAAGTGCGGAACCGGATTTAACGAGATGGTTGTTTCGCGCGGTAGTCGGTAGTCGGTGACTACGCCGAGACGGTTTGGGAACCCAGTTTAATCGCGAGGCAGCAGCTGCCTGGATGTGAACCCAGGATTAAATCAGTGCCAGCTCAGTGGTCTGACCTCTCAGCCGCCGGGCCACCTGCCACCGGTTGTGAGGATTTCTTTTACGAGTGCTTCACAGACGTCGTTTCTCACCCTCCCTCCCACAGCTGACCTGAACAGCGTCCGGTTTTCCGCTTACCGCACGGCCATGAAGCTGAGGCGTCTACAGAAGGCCCTTTGCCGTGCGTACCGCACACACGCACGCACACAAACACCCAACCACACTTCCTCAAGGGTACCTGGTAGATTTTCCATCCATCCATTGTCATAAGCCCTGTGCAGCGCTTTGTGATCCTCGGGTGAAAAGCGCTCTATAAATGCTATTATTATTATAAAACCGCTGAATCCTGAACAGGGTCGCAGTGAGCTGGAGCCTATCCACGGCAGACACAGGGCGCTATGCAGGGCCATACCCTCGATTGGACGCCAGTCCATCACATGGCGTCGGGGCCAATTTAGTCCGCAGGCCAATTAACCTATGCAGCAGTGCGTCTTTTGATTGTGGGAGGAAACCGGAGTGCCCGGCGAAAACCCACGCGGACACGGGGCAGAACACGCAAGCCCCACACAGAAAAGGCACCCGAGCCGGGATTCAAACCCGGGATCTTCTTTCCGTGAGGCGGCAGTGCAACCGTGCCGCCCGCAAAAAAACATTACGTTTCAGACAAATGAAACGTTGCGAACGCGAGACGCGTGGACTACCGTGTCTCGTGTCGCCCCGACCGCCAGTGGACCTCGTGAGCCTGGGCGCGCTGACGACGCAGCTCGAGCGGTGCTCCGCCGACCCTCGGACCCCGGGCCCCAGCGGGGGGAGCAATGCCGGGAAGGGCCCGGCCGGGAGGGGAGGCCCTCACGAGCAGCTGGTGGGCGCCACGGAGGTGGGCCGCGTGCTCACGGAGCTGTACGGCGGCCTCGAGAGCGGCCAGGGCCAGCGTCTCGTCGCCGCGCCGCTCTGCACCGACATGGCGCTCAACTGGCTCCTCAACGTTTACGACCCGTGAGCCTTCACGCTCCGCCGCCCGCCGCCGCTAACATCCTAACATATAGGAAGCAGTGTGTGGCAATATGGCGCCGGCAAACCGCCTGGCTGCCTCCTCCGCCTCTCTGTGCTTTCGTCGCGCCTCTGAGTCGTTCTCTTGTCGAATGAGTACCTTCGACAGTGAATGAAATTGGAGCCCGTTTTTCATCCCGTTGTTTTGATTTCCATGCAATCACGAGTTGTTACCGTCTGCTTTGTTTAGCAGCCTGGGCGCTGGTTTTATTTGTCTCGCAATGTTAGGTTTGTATGGCGCTTTAAATATGTAAATTCGTATTATTATTCTGGAAGCTGCCATGGTGTTTACTGCTTATCAGGCTAGACCTGCAATGCAGAGATCTTCAGTTCATCAAGCAGTGGAAGCGGGAACCCCCCACAGTGAGTCTTCTTGGCCGTTCGCGTGTGAGCGGATAAAGTATAAATACTTCCAACTCTTCCAAAACGCTTGGCTGGCATGCAAAAGTAAACCCAAAAAAACATCGAGAGGACGCTCTCCAGAGCCGCCTCTGGTGGAGGCCCCTTCCACCAGCAGAAGCATGAGCAAGCAATTGCAGGGCTGCCCCTTTAACTATCAAGCGCCGACGCCAACCACGCTGCGCCAACCGCAGCAGGCACGGATCATCCCGCTCCAGGGCCGCGGGGCCGCTCGTTTGTTAGACGGCCTGTCGCTCGATTAACAGCTGCGCATTAGGAGACTTGCGTTTCGCTTAGCGGCAATCCATTACGCGCCCGCTGGACCGCTTGGGCACTCATTCATTGTTGAACAACTCGGCCAATAAAGCGTTCGTTAGAGGCATTCGCGAGCCCCGCCTGTGGTCGTGCGTTTAGACGGGCCCCCGTCTCGCGGTTCTGTCGAGCGGGTGAGTGGGCGAGCAGGCGGGCGGGTGAGTGGGCGAGCGGGGGTTGCCATTCGGCGTATGAACATTATCTCATTGGGGGAAGGTTACCACTGCCGGAGGTGATCAAACGTAATTTGAAACGGTTTGCGTTGAAGGTCAACGGGAATTCAACAAACGCGAGCGCGCCGTTATCGCCTCTCTTTCTCGTCGCGTCTGACATTAGCGGTTGCGGTGCTCGCAAGCGAAAGTTGGAGAGGGGTTGGTGGATCATGCCGGGATGGGGAAGACGGATTCACCGATAAAGCGTTTGAGCGCGGCGCTTGGTCCCGCGATAAAACTGCGTAATTTGCCGCACCTGTTCCGCGCGAGATAATAACGCCGCATCCCTCGGACTCAAAACAAAACACCAAAGAAACACCTCCCCAAACAATGAAAATCAATCGGGTCATTATATTTTTACTTTATTTGTTTTACTTTTTAACCGCGAGACAGTTTAAAGTTATCTGCGTGCCGTACCGCCAGCTGTGATCGGTCAATTTTTCATTAAATGTTTCCCCTTGATTTGTTTGCAGGAGCCGTACGGGGAAAATCCGATCACTTTCTCTCAAGGTGGGGCTCATCTGCCTGTCCAAGGCGCCGCTGGAAGAGAAGTACAAATGTGAGCGCTGGCAAACACCCACTCGTTGCAATTTGTAACATGTGGCACGGTCTTCGTTCGATGTTGCAGATATAATTTCGAACAGAGAGAACGATTCGGGCGCAAGGAAACCTTTGCGAGGCAGGGAGGGGGGAAAGCAGGAGACACTGCCTCCTATATGTTAAGGTGTTAATGAGTGTATTTTTTTTACGGGAGGAAACCGGATACCACGGAACCCAGAGGAAACCCACGCAGAACAGGGGGGAGAACAAACTCCACGCTGAAAGGTGCTCGAGGCGTGAATTGAACCGCCTCGGGCAGGACCTTCTTTCTGTGCGGCGCGGATGTTACCGCCGCACCATGTTACCGGCTCTGCTGCTCGCCAGATCTCGGAAACAAATCAAGGTGAAGCCTGCATAACTCTCGGATGGGCGACCACCACGCATAGCAGGGACACACGCTGCAATACACAACTGCAGAACAGCAAAAGCCACACATCGTACTGTACTCGCACGATCCCCGTGCCTTTGCCCCGCACCCGTCGTCATCAACCCGCGCCGCGCGGCGTGCTTGACTGCCGCCAAATAACAACCCCCACGACCCGCATGGGCGCGGGGAGGTTTTCATCATCCAGCAGCGGACCGACAAACAAGGCCCGCGTGCGTGCTTGCATGTTGTGTCGCTTTCATCGTCGACGCAGGCTCGGTGTGGGCCGCGCTTCCTTCACGCACCCGCGATCGGCGGTGACAGACGGACGCACCTGGCTAAACCGCGCGTCGCCTGCATTCGTTTGCGATCGTACTAAGCGGTGACCGGCTGCTCACTTCGGTCCGGCGTTACGGCATTTGCATCGCTCATCCGTTTAAACGGGGCGCCTTATCTGCCGGCCAGCTGGCCACATATGGCCCACAAAGGCTGCATGGCCGAGCCGAGACGTATTGAGATACGCGCGAGCGAGATGAGAGAGCGAGAGGGATGAATAAGAGAGATGGGAGAGCTGTGGACTCGAGATACGCGTTCGTGGGATGACGGAGAGGTAAACGGGAGATAGAGACGAGCCCGCAAAGGCGCTTGGAGTTGTTCCCTACGCTACGGTCCTCAGAGACGTAACGACAAACAGCTTAGTGAGATGAGAGCGCCAGACAAGGGATGTGAACGAGAGAGCTTGCTTCAGAGCGGCAGATAAAGATTTAGGGATGTGAACGAGAGACAGATGAAATATCGAGGGAGTGCACGCGTTCCGCTGTTATGTCAGGTTGTCCTGTGACGTCGTAACGTCTGGCCTGTACGGGCGGCGGCGACATCATGTGACGTCGTGTGACCCGCCAGAACAAGCTAACTTTATTGTGCCATCCCGTGGAAAATAGACCTGAGACAATCGTTGTTTGTTGTCGTCGTCGAGAGTCGCACTCATCAGCTGCCGTTTCGGGACATCCGTGTCGAGCGTTCCTCCCCTGACGATCAGCTCTGTTATGTGTTGCTGTGGAGCGTTGTGGGTAAGAGAATTGCTCCGAAGAGCTGCTCTTGTCCAGAGAGCCTGCAAAGCTGGAAGATGCCTCCAACGTGGGAGGCGAATCGTCACGAAGGAGAGAATAGCAACGCTCGACACGGCTATCCCAAACGAGCAGCTCTCGAGAGCGATTCTCATCGCCGCGCGTCGAGCCGCGAAAACCCTCATTCAATTCAACTTTATTGTCAATCCTGCCATATGTACAGGACATATAGAGGATCAAAATTCCGTTTCTCTCAGACCCCGCTGTTGGCATATACACGGAATGGAACACAACAACAAAGATTTGAAAATTCTAGGATAAAAAACAAAATACTAACAATTTTTTGTATTTAGTTTGAAGGCTTTCATGACCGATATTGTCCGTAGTGTAGCTCTTTTTACGTGTTTTGGTCACGTGAAAAGTCATGCAAGTGTTGTGCACCCGGTCGATGTGTTGGAAAAAACGACTGGACACACAGCACTTACCTTTAAAAAAAAAATGTATTTCACAAGTTAAGCTAAGCTGAGGATCGGGGGACACACTAACAAGGCACAGATCAATACGTTGTTGTCGTCGTTGTTTGTTGTCGTCGTCGGTACAGACCTGTTCCGGCAAGTGTCGGGCCCGGGGGGCGGCTGTGACCAGAGGGAGCTGGGGTTGCTGCTGCACGAGGCCATTCAGATCCCGCGGCAACTCGGCGAGGTGGCGTCCTTCGGCGGCAGCAACATCGAGCCGAGCGTCCGCAGCTGCTTCCAGTTTGTACGTCCCTCCGACGCCACTGTCGCCCGTCGGCAGGGTGGCGCAGTGGTAACATCCGCGCCTCGCAGAAATAATGATCTTGTCTGAGCAAGTTCGATCCCCGCCTTGGGCGCCTTTCAGTGTCGAGTTTGTGCGTTCTCTCCCGCTGTTGTGCGTGGGTTTCCTCCAGGTTTTCCGGTTTTCTCCCTCGCTACGCCTCTGCATCCGTGTGTCGTCTATGACCAGGCGTGGAATATGGGCGCGTTAAAAATTGCATTATTATAGCATAAAAGGTGAATACTGTATATATAGGGTGCAGACCAGCAATGTCCTGCTCATGCTGCGACAAGAACTCCATAATAGGGAGCTCTAGAGAGCCCCTGTACAGGGGATTTCACTTAAACTTCCATGCGGGCCAAGAATATTTGACGAGGTTAGATAATAATAGCATTTTATAGAGCGTCTTTCACCCGATGGTCACAAAGCGCTGCACAAGGGCCATGGAGAGAACGGCATGTCAACAACGACAGAAAAATAATAATTAATATAAACCAAAACAACAAAAATGTAATGATAGATGTTTATTATTACAGATAGATGTTTATTATTACAGAGGCGGTAGCACCCACACTTTACCCCACCACACGTGACCTGCCTATCGACTGGCTGTGGTGGTACCCATTTATACTGCTCTTGGGTGGACGGACGGCCTGGAGATATAACAAAATTGCACCATCGTTTCAACTGCTGAGCCGGCCCGGGAGATCTTATCAAACTGCGACCTCTGGATTCCACGTCCAGTGAGCTAATCATTACACCTCGGCAACAGATACAAACCCAAACGTTGTAAACCTGAGACATGCTTTTATTAGGGCCAACTGACTGGGATGACTGGTAGCTTGACAAAAGATCCCACCGTATAGCCTTAACGGACTGTAGGGTCAAGTGCCGTTAGCAAGCACCTATGAAGGTCAACACGGCACACGACGGGGTAGGTGATCAGCACCAATCCCGCCCGCCTTTGTCTTCCAAGTGGCAATGTTTGCACGCAATGTTTGCAGCGCTTTGTGACCCTCGGGTGAAAGGCGCTATATAAATGCTATTATTATTATTATTACTAGGTACTCATTTGAGGCTGAGTCGACCAAGGGGAGGCCCAGGACCGGTTCAGAAAAAACATCTTTACTGGTGTTGGCCATGAGCGGGATTCCGTGAGAGCTCACACACACACACTGATACCAAACCAAAAGCGTCTCTCATTGCAGAACACCCCCGAGCCAGATGCCTTCTCATTTCTAGCTCTCGACAGCAGCTGTCCATCTGCCGGAGCCACGAGGCCCCCTGGCCATTCCCCTGGCTTCCTCCATCCAGCAGGCAACCGGAACAGACAGGGCCCAGTGGGTAGGAGCAACGATTGATAAATGAGACAAGGGACTGGGCGAACAGAAGTTTGAGAAGTTTTTAACGCTTGGCGACGGGGTTCCCAGAGCGTTAACGCGTTATGGCGGTCCAGTCTGTAAGAGAGGGTCGCGATAACGCTCGTAAAGATTATACGATTCTAAGTGGATATTATTGTAAAGTGTTGTTGCTGTTAGGCACTTCTTCTTTGCGATTCTTCGAAGCGCGATGGTTAAATTACAGCTTCCCATTTCCTTACACAGCCCCTTGCATTTTCATTGAACTCCGCAAAGTCTTTTTGGCACTTGGTCTCGGGAAAACTGGGATAATTGATTAAAGGGTGACGTAAAACTTGGCGATGAAATGCAGAGATTTGTGCGCTTTTCAGCGGTTCTTCCATAAAAATATCTGAGTGTTCACGTTTCATGTAAAACATCTCTTATTTCAATTCTGCCCTATTAATGGTATACGCCATTTGTTATTTAATTTTTCAATCGTGCGTTTTTAGGTATATGTAGTTGTTATAGAGATAAGTCAAGAAATATCTATGGCTGTGCTCTCCGGTTGCCTGGGTGAAATGTGGGGTTGCTCTGTCTTTGCCCAGTCCTCACTAGCTGGCTCACAAACTCAGCAATCCATATGTCATAGCGTAGAATTTGTTTTCGTAAAAATATTAATTTCCCAAGCGTAAACACGCGTTACTAAACATTCCGGAATCGATGAAAACTGCTCTTAAGAACTGCTGTTTCGGGATAGCCGTGTTGCGTGTTCCTCCTCTCTCCTTCGCGACGTTTCGCCGCCAGAAAGAGCAGCTTGTGAGAGAAATCGTCATACATCGAGCCGTGAAAAAACGACATCAATATGTTCCAGAATCTATGCATATGCACGATTTTAATATCTTATTTGTTTTGGTATTGCTTTGCTATTCTACCGCGGATTAAATGCAAATGCCATTATCAATCAGCATTGTGTACAATTACGAAACCTGTGCATGCGCACGATTTTTATTCCTCGTTGTTTTTTTTCTATTCCGTCGGTATTTTGCCACCAATTAAGTGCTAATTCCATTATCGGGTCACGTGGTCGAATCATCCACTCCGGACCGCCTGCCGAGCACGTTCACTCCACGCTGTTTTCAAATTACGTTTTCCCCCCGTGCAGCGTCATTAGATTAACGGTGCCACAGTTAAAATAGAGAGTCCAAATTACGCGAAGTCAAAATTGTGTGTGATGGCTTGCCTCTGCATCGTTGGGCGTCTTAGCTGACTTGGGAGCATTAACTCACTCACTGCGCCGTGAGAGCACGGCGGTCGCCGCCCGTTTCAAACGTAACCCGGGGACTGCCTGTATACCACTATGCCCCCCTCTTCCCGCCTCTCTCACCCCCAACCCCCGTGCCGTGTAGGCGAACAGCCGGGAGGTGGTGGAGGTGGGCCGCTTCCTCGAGTGGATGAAACTGGAGCCGCAGTCCCTCGTGTGGCTCCCCGTGCTGCACCGCGTCGCCGCCTCCGAGACGGCCAAGCACCAGGCCAAGTGCAACATCTGCAAGGAGTGTCCCATCGTCGGCTTCCGGTCAGGCCCACGGACGTTCGCCCGCTCGCTCAGCCACTCGCACACTCACCCAAAGATCCCCCGAATAGCCTAGCCAAAGCGAGACACAGATACTGAGGCAAGTGCCGTTAGCGAGCACCTATGAAGGTCGACACAACACACGAGGAGGTGGGTGACCAGCACCACGCCCGGCCACCTTTCTCTCCCTAGTGGCAATGTTTACACACCGCACTAGGTACTCATTTGCGGCTGAGTCGACCTAGGGGAGGCCCAGGACCGGTTCAGAAAAAAATCGTTACTGGTGTTGGCCGTGAGCGGGATTCGAACGCGGGTCGCCAGATTTGTAGCCCAGCGCGCTAACCCCACTGGGCCACC
>JAZEWU010000045.1:3201673-3215238 GCA_036362915.1 Geotria australis | reverse complement strand
CGGAACCTCACTATGAATAACATTGGTCATGAAAGCCTTCGAGTTAATAATTAAACCTGCAAACCGGGGAGTGACGCAAACCGGGGAAGGACGCCATCACGCAATCCGACATGGCTACGTCGTACGTCACCACGTCCGCCCTTGCAGGACGAGCGCGGGAAACCCCGCGGCACAAAGCCAGCTCGGCCCCCACCGCATCCCCTCTCGCTTGTCGCCATTTTGTGTGAAGGCGGCGGCGGCATCGCGTTGAGGCGAAGGTGAGTGGGAACGTGCGGGAATTCGCGATCTCTTACCCCGCATTTTGTTTCGTATTAAAGCTGCAACGCCCCGGGTCGTGCACCGGTGACTAGCGCGCGTTGAGTCGCCTCAGTTTTAAGCTATCCGCAGACGCTCGTGGTGGTGGTGGTGGCGGCGGCGGCGCGCATGGGAGGCAGGCGGTGGGGTTTTTTTTTTACCGATGCCGTTTTGAGGGAAACGAGACGCCGCATCGAAGGATTAAACGTACGATAGTTTAACAGCAGTGTTGGTGACATACCGTGGGAATGCCTCGTGAGAACAGCGGCGGACGGGGGGTGGTTTCTTCGACAGAGACGCTGGAGGAGAGTGGCGTCTCCTGGATTTTTGTGGAACTAGAGGGCATGGCGTGGCAACGTGGCTTCATTGTGCACAGACGCGCGTGAATGCAACCCGTGAGGCCACTCAACATTTATTCAATTTAACCGGATGTTTAGGGGAAACAAAAACCACTCACAGCACCGGCGGTAACTGGCATCGTGTGCCCGATTTGGCCATGAGGCAGTTTGCCCCCCCACGCTTGTTAGTATTGTGTGTTCGCTGTGGGTTTCCATTGGAAATGTCTAGTCATTTGCACCGGGGAAGAAGCAGCCATTTGGCGGTGACATTTGCACGAACGTTATATTTTGTATGGCAGCTAAAAAGTGCTGTGTTGTTAAACGGGTTTTATAGCCCGGCGAAACCCGTTTGCAACAAAATGCCTTTTGCAAGGTTTCACGGTATTGATTTCTGGGGTTGCAAAGAATGGGTACCAGATTTAGTGCATAATATGTAAACCTGACAATGCAACAAATGAATTCTGTTTTTTAAATGTTGCGTTTCTGTGCAAAATTCATGTTAACGAGAAGAATGCATATGCCATAACAAAAATCGTGGCTTTGACACATTTCAAAAGGGTCAGACCTATGTTATGGCATCGGCCACTACTGTATATGGAATAGATCACTATGTAATTACATTTCGGAAGAACATTACCCATCTTGCCTCCGTTATGCATTTAAATAGATGTAGTAAATTCATACTAATGCATATATATGGGTTGCATTTCCTTTAGTTCATTTGGCCCTAAAGGGGGATTTAATCTCATGACCTCGTTTGGATAACACTTTATGGCAATAAAGTGTCTGGTCTTGGCAAAGCAATGGGGTGCCAGGAATGAACTGGAAAATGTGCCTCATTTTACTTCCCTGGAAATAGAAACTATATTCCACTGGGATTCGGTAGGGAAAGTTGATTAATTTTCCAATATGCTGTTCATAGTGTAGCAGCAGTTTGGCTGCCTGGGTCTTTCTCCACTACCTATCAATTGATCACATTGATGTAAAAAGGTGGCGGGAAAATGTGTGCTTTAGCCCCCTAGGTAGGTAGGTAGGTACAGAGCATTTGAGAATCGTCACGATCTACTAAGATACTGTATTACCCTACAGCGATTTGGACTACAGAGACACTCCCTGTTCAGCACAAAAGTTGCCAGGCAAGAAGTTTAACAAATTTGATTACTACTATAGTCATGAATAACATTTGCACCCCATGATAGCAGCACTGTTTTGTGCGTAAGCTGAACAATGGCAATACGTGAACTTTCACATCAGCTCAGCAGATTAGCAGCTTATTTGACACGTTTCGTTATTTGACAAGCTTGCTGAGGAGGTAACTCTTTAAAATTTACCCCTCAACACCACCCATAGAGCACACTGACCTTAGCTGCAATGAAAGGACTAATTTAATTGTACCTTTTTCCTAATTGCAGAGGCAGTGTGCTCAGTCCCCTGAATATTACAATGCGTATTTGCAACGTTTTCTGCATACTGACTTGAAATCAATGCACAATTGTAATTCGTGATGTCAGTTTTTTTTTCCATTTTTGCTGATTGATATGCTGTTATTGCCGGTGTTATTTGGCAGTGGGATGTTTTTTTTTACTCCTGAAATGTTACCATCCATGTTTAACATTGTGTAATTTATCGGGCCAGTCTGTTTCATTTTTTGCATGTGTTGACATTCTTCGCCCATTCCATTTAATCCATGCATTTGTTCTCCATGTAATTGTCTTGTGTTTTATTTTGATTGAATGAACAACAACATAGCCAGACCATGGACGGCATACATAATTCAAATTTATTCAGTTACCAAGTACATAAAGTAATGTAAGCCCAAGTAAATGGTGCCACTTGACGTGGGCACACGGTGCTGTAGGTGCACGCACCTGCAAGGCCTCAGGTGTGTGATGCTGCTTCCCGTGACTCCGCAGAGGATGTCCTTTGAGCCGGTGGGTAACGGTAGCCAGAAGATAGAAGAGGCAATGGACGACGAGCCAATGGACACTACAACATCGTCTGCTAACCACTCGGACCACTTCCAGGCTCTGCTGGACTCGGGCATTGCGTGGAAAGTGGCAGAGAAACTCAACGAGATTTACCTGTCAGGTGTGGAGCCAGAGAAACTTCAACCCCTCTCACCCCTTTCCCCCCATTATAAGAAAATACTTTAATGCCCAGGGCCATTAAAACTCTAAATGTGCTGAAGAACAAACTTCCAATTGCAACGCTATTTGTGCTTTAATTATGCATTCTGATGCTAATGACAAATTAAACTAAGTTAACCACGAAATAGTTATGATGTGCTTCTTCTATTGGCCTAGATTACTACAAAGTATAGGGATCTTATGGGTCAGTGTAGTGTCGTTATGAGTTGGAATAGGCACTTTTCCAAATGGCACATATTGAAGATGACTCCTACAACAGAAAGTGACGTTTTAAAACCTCATTGTAATGGCTGTTCAGCCTACATGGCTTGCACTGGCTATTAAAGGTAGTGCAAGTTTTTTTTTATTATGATCAGCATTTTTGCAAGCCCTGTCAAACAGACATGCAAAAAATGTTTGTAATGCATTTTGTCCAACATTCTAAAAGCCCCAGGTGCAATGCCTTTCATGAAAATGGATGCCTGCATGGCCGGCCAGAGACTATTTTTAAGAACGTGATAAATAGTCTACTATGCTGTCCGTGGTCTGGCTATGTGTTTGTTTATTTCATTAAAATATTTCTCCAGAGTGCGCTACTGAGTTGCAACTGCGTCGTTCACACTGTGGTCCCGACATGGCGTAGGGCAACGAGTCCATCGCAGTTCAAATAGTGCATGTAAGACGTTACATCTCAAGGAATTGTGCCTTCCGACAGATACAGATTGTAGCAGTTAATCGTTTTATTAAATATTTTTTGGAGACCAATCTTTTTTTCTCAATCAGGCAAGTGCCATAGTGATTACAGTAAATGGTGATGAATGATTCAATTCAGATCCAAAAAATGATTTTAAAATTTTTGGATTTCTTAAATTTTTTCCTCTTGTTGGCTAACAGCAAACCCTAAATTATAATATTTTAATACAATTAGAGAAAGGCATTCACATTGGGGAAAATTAATGCTGATCTAATTCTAAACCGAAAGAAATTGGTAATTAAAGTCTGTGTCAAGAAGGTGGGCACTTAAAGTACTACTTGAAATCTCTGCTTTTTATAAAGGGATGAATTCCTCTGGCGACTGGACACTGTTCTGACGCACGTGTATTCGTGCTTTGTTTGGACTGACAGGGCTCGTGACTCACGGGGACTTGGACGGGCGGGCTTTGGAAGCGCTGCGAGAGTTTAGCGAGGAAGGGGCGTTCGCCGTGCTGCAGCAGTTTAAGGAGAGCGATCTCTCGCACGTGCAGGTGATGAACACTTCACTTGCACCAACATAATGCTGTGTGTCAAGCCTGCTCAAAACATTGTTGGTTAAGGAAAGCTTGATAAGATTGGTTCATTGTAATGTCGTGCGCCCTTTTTAGTCTATTATCCTTAAGTCTATTGACTCAGGCCTGTATTGAGTGTACTTTGCAAGTCGTGGCAGTTGCTCCACAACTCTGAAATATGGGTAAATAAATGGGGCTGTAAAAAAAACCTCACTACTCTAAAACCACTTTCATTTTGTAAGCTTTGGCAGTTGGGACGTTCCCTGCATATAAATATGGCTGCAGGGTAAGTGTATGCTACAGATGTATTTTTTTGTTTCTTTGGTGGTTTCAAGTGCACGGTTGGTTAATTGTGCTAAACGAGCATTCCTTTTTACAGAACAAGAGTGCATTCCTCTGCGGCGTAATGAAGACATACCGGCAGAGAGAGAAGCAAGGAGGGAAGGCCCCAGAAACCAACAAGGGACCTGATGAGGCCAAAATAAAGGTGAACACATTCTTTCATCGTTAAAAGCTATTATGAATTTGAAAACTGCCTGTGTGGAAATCCAAATTCCCGTCATATTTCTGTGCTTGGACGGACTTCAGGCACACGTGTCACGCATGCCATTGAACACTGTCTCCTACTTGTTTTTAACCAATCGGACGCAACAGCTCGTTACCGAGTATTTTTTTTGGCACTCGTCGACAAAGATTGTTTGAATATATGAACCGTCTGTTCAATTAATAATGCCTTATAAAGTGTAAGCATTGCTGAGTTGTGTATTTATTAAGTACCGATTGCATCATTTTGAACTCGTACTACTGCCATGTGCATCATCAGGAACTGCTCGAGAGGACTGGCTACACACTGGACGTGACCACAGGGCAGAGGAAGTATGGAGGGCCACCTCCAGATGCGGTTTACAGTGGACCACAGCCGGGCACAGGCACCGAGGTACTGCTCCCTACCTGTAACTACCTACTTCAACGTTGAATTCTGCCTAATGTTTAAACATCTTTTTATAATCCAAGCCGCGAGCCAATACAGTGAAACAAGCTGACGAGTGGGCGTATTGTTTTTACTCATGTTTAGTGCATGTGAGTCACGTTTGATTACATTTACAGTACTCTTAAATCTACTTGTTCATGTGCAAGACAAAATGTACACCAGAATAACAACAAATAACCAAATGTTTTACCTTTTAGGGTTTAGATAATAAAGTGTAAAATTCCACAAGTTAGAAATATATTTTTCTTAAACGTTACTGTTTTTTTGTTGGCTGTTGCCGTTTTCAGGTGTTTGTGGGAAAGATCCCTCGGGACTTGTTTGAGGACACATTGGTGCCGCTGTTTGAGAAGGCGGGTCCCATTTGGGACCTGCGACTCATGATGGACCCACTCACCGGACTCAATCGAGGCTACGCGTTCCTCACCTACTGCAGCAAGGATGCTGCTCTTGAGGCTGTCAAGCTGGTGAGCATATCCACAGTGGCTCACATTTACTATAAACCTGTATTGCAGCTTGGTGAAGCGGTTTATGGGGGCCCAGATTCAAATATAACTTTTTGCATTCGTCACGGCTGGGAATTCACATGGTTGGCTACATAGTGCAGTGCTCCGCAGGTCCACACAAAGCCCTCATGTGCATTAACCTTGCCAGCCACTGCATGCGCAAGTGGCATCATAAAAGCTGGCACAAAGCTCGGGTGGGTGCAATCGAAACCCAGACCGAAGATGGCATGTGCTATATTGGCACCGCGTTCTGTCCGCACTTGCTCTGTGTCACTTGTGAGTTCTTACAGCAAAGCATCCCACATCCTTGGTCACGTAGAGTGTATTGATGTCGATATTCATGGCTCCGATATATGAAGATTACTCTCAAGAGCTGAGGTTGTGTAGTGTTTAATGTTGCGGGTTTGTTTCCTTGCAGTGTGACAACTACGAGATCCGGCCAGGGAAGCACGTGGGCGTTTGCCTGTCCGTCGCCAACAACCGCCTCTTTGTTGGCTCTATCCCCAAGAGCAAGACCAAGGAACAAATCATGGAGGAGTTTCAAGACATAACAGGTGCTTCCCATCGCTATGGCAAATTGTTGTGCTTTTTTTGTCCGTTGCTTTGGTTAGAGCGCTCAAAAGAGTGAATGTTCTGATTGAATGCTCACTGAAAAGTTTAGTGTGTAACATACAGTGATCTTGAAGTGATAATCAATAACATCTTGTGTGGAAGTGGTGTTGGCGATGCTTTTCAGTGTTTGGGAAAGCGTGAGAACCATTTTGTCTTTGGCTGATCATATTCACTTTGCTGATGTGTATTCATAGCTTTCCCTGCAGCATTGCAACCTAGTGCATGTTTATTCCGCTTATTTTAACATGCCTTCCCATGGGCGCCGCGTGCGACTTACTTTAACTTGTGGTCCCTTGCGGCACACGTGGGTGCGCGCGCACTTGCCTGTGACGTGCTGCAGAGGGCCTCACGGACGTCATCTTGTACCAGCAAGTGGAGGACAAGCGACGCAATCGCGGCTTCTGTTTCCTGGAATTTGAGGACCACAAGACGGCAGCGCAGGCGCGGCGCCGCCTCATGAGCGGCAAGATCAAGGTGTTCGGCATCCCTGTGTCGGTGGAGTGGGCTGACCCCATCGAGGAGCCCGACCCAGAGATCATGTCCAAGGTGTGTGCTCTTCCTCTACCCCCCCCGCTTTCCTCTGTTGTCAGTAAGGGTGAGAGCTGCGTGTGTTTTCCAATCCATGGAGAATCGTGTTCCCGTGTGTGGTGAAAAAAAACTTCTTTCAAGTCAAGTGTGAGAGGGCATGCTGTATTGTTGGGAATAAAATAATAGTAGCAAGGTTCTTTCCTGCTCTACCAACAATGTCATGGAATGTAATTGTTTGTGCAGGTGAAAGTGCTGTTCGTGCGCAATCTGGCATCAGCTGTGACGGAAGAGATTCTGCAAGACACGTTCTCTGTGTTTGGCAAGCTGGAGCGTGTCAAGAAGCTCAAGGACTACGCCTTTGTGCATTTTGAAGATAGGGACGATGCCGTCAAGGTAAAAACAACGATATTTATTTTGTTACAGATTATAATTTGCACACAACTGTTGTTTCGGCACGTATTGTGATGCCAACTACGTGTCATTATTTGAATCCTGCTAGGCCATGGACGAGATGAACGGGAAGCCCCTGGAAGGAGAGCCCCTCGTGATTGTGCTTGCAAAGCCGCCTGACAAGAAAAAGAAAGATCGGCAGGCCGAGCGACAGGCACAACGCTTTATGTCCCGGCAAGGAGGGTACGTACGCACGCCGTGCTTGCACGCACGTGTACGGCAGTACTGCCGCCTGTACATGCTAAACTTTGCTTTCCCCTCCCCCCCGCGACCCTTTCCCCAGGTATGAGGAACATTATTTCCGCAGCGTACGGGGAGGACGTGGTCTCGGGGGCCGCTCGGCGTATGCCTACCCGCCCGACTATTACCCCGGCTACGACGACTACTATGACGACTACTACGCGGGCTACGACTACCACGGCTACCGCGGGGGCTACGAGGACCCCTACTACGGCTACGACGATGGCTACAGGCCGCCCAGGGGAGGCGGCGTCATGATGCGCGGCATCGGAGCCCTGGGCCGGGGCAGGGCGTTGGCGCGAGGAGGTGGCCGCGGAGGCATCGGCGGGCCTTCCCAGCGCGGCACCCCCAGGGGTGGCGGAGGCGGAGGAGGACCCCTCTCTCGCGGCCGAGGCCGCGGAGGACGAGGCCTGCGGGGCGCCAGGGGAGGCCGCGGAACCGGAAACCTCGGAGGCAAACGCAAGGCAGACGCCTACAACCAGCCGGACTCCAAGCGCCGCCAGATGGGGAACCGGGGAGGGGGTGCCTGGGGATCTCGTCCCATCGCACAGAAGCCCCTGCAAGCGGGCGGCGGTGGCGACTATGGCGGTAACTATGGTTACAGCTCAGCAGACCAGGAGTTCTATCAGGACTCCTACGGGCAGCAGTGGAAGTGAAGTGGCGGAGGCAGAGCCAAGCCCAAATGTGCCTGCCTCCTCTTGCGCATTTTATCCTCCTGTAGGTTTGTTGGTTAGATACCTCCATAATCCCCCACCCTCTGACGTACTCTCCCAGCTCTCCCCATTCCTGAGCCCTCTCAGTGATTTGTTAGGTATGTATCTTCACTTCATTTACGGTATATCTTGGCATTTCAAACAAAAAGAAACTCGCCCATTTTTCTGTTGCATTTAGTTGCATTAGCTTACTTCAACCGGACATCTGCACACACCCATGGTGGTCGCCTTATCAGGCGAAACAAAGATCAGTTTTCGACGCTGTCTGTCCCGATGAGAACCTGCCAAGATTTGAGAGATGAAGAAGGCATTCCATTTTGGCTCCTGTGACTCTGGCCAAAATTTATTTTTACGGCCGATATTGCTGAAACGAACAGAAAGTGAATGTTTTGAAGGGACAGCCCACCATTGTCATCTTCCGCAAAACCAAACACATTTGCTTTTCATTTCAATTTGTCTGTATTTGGGCATACCGTAAACATATTCGTGTCCAACAATGTTCTAAATTTTGCTGTTACAGATTTTGCGGTTAAAATTCTGGTTGTTTGAATTAGAAGTGCGCAGTACATGCTACGTAATATGGTAGTCAAATTTAGACGCGAAATTTCTTTATTGGCTTATGGCTGTCCTCAAGGATTATTTTGCTTTGTTGCTTGTTGTTACTGTGTACTCTTTGTTTATCTGCATCCATTAAATAAATTTTTTATAAATTCAAAAAAAAAATTGAACAAAAAGATTTGAAGTATGTGGCGACAATTTATTTGGACGGAATTAAAATTTTTACACACAAATGCACGTCCGGTGATCCACATACTACCAAGCCCACATGCATTAGCATTCCAAATTGAAGTGTTCATACAATGTTGAGTTACGTGTCGATTAAACAAAAATTCAAAAGGTGACCAAAGTTATTTAATAAAAACAAAAAAATCCCCATGCATTTCACAAGCCGAAAAACATGATTCCTGAAACATTTCAAAAACCACCGAAACACAACTGACAAAGCCCTTTTCAGTGAAATTGTGAAACTGTTGAGGTGCACCCAAAAGCTACAAATGGGTGCTTTGGGAAGACTGCTAGCACATTAGCTCATTAGAAGCTTATGTGTTTTTGTTTGTGTTGTACTTTTGTATTGGCCAAGCGACAGGAGAAGACGAAGGCATGCGTGATGTGAGCGTGCGTGACTGCATACCTTTGGGGGGGACTGCTGTTTAATGGCTGCTTTTTGTCCCCTGGCTAGCAGGGCAGAGTGCCAGGCCCGTCCTGACCTGTTGTCATGACGACCTGTCGCTAGGCGGCGTGGTTGCCGTGGAGACTGCTGGCGGGAGCCCGTGGGTAAGAGCGAGCGAGACAGACCACGGATGTTGCTTAGGTCAGCACTCTGCCTTGGCACTATCAAACCTCCATTGTTGCGCTCTGCACACTGTGCACAGTTAACGCCCCACAATGTGTGCACGTGGATCACAGCACAATTATTCTGCAACCAACCTGGGACTGAAAGACAGTCTGCGAGAACCTCTTGAGCAGCACTATAAAGCAAGTGAAATTTCTCTGAGCATTCTTGGAGGGGCTTGTCGACTTGTGGAAATTCTGTCTGGTTTGTGTTTTTTTACATTAAACTTCTAAATGGAAATTTTATTAAAGGCAGGTTTTATTATAGGCAGTGCAAGCCAATATTGTACTGCATTTTTAGTACCAAAATATTGTGCAATTACCGTGTCCATTATAAGGATTATTAAATATTGCAATATGGTGGTAATGTCTGCATCTTTTGAGGTTTAGAGCATATTTCCTGGAGTGCCTGATTTTAAAATACCCAACAAGCCCCATTGTGGGTCTGAGGTGAAGAAATTGTGTTAAAAGAACTTCAATCCTTACATGTGAAAATTTTCAAGTAATGAGCTGTGATCCAGTACGTTTCAAATTCACTGACGTGTGCTTCTGCTTATGAACGTGTTTAAAAGGCTTCGGTCACAATGTGTTCAATCAAGTTTAGTGTTTATATTCAGCACATTTTACACATGGTAAATGGTGCAAAATTTTTGTTATGCGTGGGGAGGAAAGGGGTTTGAACTTTTACTTTGATGCTGTATTGCCAAATTTCTCATCGCATGGTGCTTTTTTTTGGTAAAGTAATGCATTGTGAAGACAAAAAAGGGAAGAGTTTCCAAATTGCACTGTTAAGAAGATTTAACCGCTGTGTTGGAGACCCAAGCATCCAAATGTTTCCAATTTCGGCAAAATCCAGCGACCATGCGTGAGGCCCGATCAAGAAAGTCACCGATCGTAAACGCGCTCCTCAGGGCTGAGCCGGCACCTGTGGCTGTTGTATGCCCAGGCCTGCCCTCTCAATTTGGTGGTGGCCCTTTATGTGCTGCTTGTGCTGTGTGTGCTTTTATGGTAAGTGGTTATGTATACCCCTTTTTTTGACTTGTCTACGGTAACATTTTTCAAGATTTAATGGAATGCTTATCTATAAATTGTAAATTATCCCTTTGCAAGTAACCTTTAATCATTGCCAGATTATTTTGTAAGTCAATTTTGTTAATTATATTCTCATTTTTTGTTTTTAGCTGAAAGATGGATGTGTTTCTTTGACATTCCACCTGCACCAGGTAAGTACCAAGGTAAGCTATGCACAGTGGCTCATAACATGATGGTGGTACATTGATAGTTAATTTTTCCCATTGAGTACAAGTGCCATTTTGTTCTGGGTGGCAGGGTAACATCGGCGTCTCGCAAAAAGGTGCTGCCTGAGGCGATTCGATTTCTGCCTCGGGCGGCTTTGTGGCGTTGTGTTCTCCCTCTGTTCTGCACAGGTTTGCTCCCAGGTTTTCCAGTTTCCTGTGATAAAAAAAATAATATCGATTGGCCAAGAATATGTAGGATGCGGTGATTGGCAAGTGTTGCCGACTAATGGCGTGGCTGCCTTATCCCCGCCTCTGCAGTTTCCTCGCACATCCAAGTTCTCTTTGAACCTTCGGCATTGAATGAATACTGTGCGCGTTATAAATTCTATATAGTGGTTGTCCATTCTTTACTGGCTGCTCATGGGGCTTGCCAGGAATTCAACACTTGTGGTGAAGGATCACATTCCAAGAAATCCCAACCAGGGATGTTGAGTTTTCCCTTTCCTGGTTTGGCAGGGAACTTCAGTCGGGCGAGTGGATTCAATTCTATCTGGGGACATAGTATAAGTGTTGCTCCCCTCCCCCATTTCTGGGTACTCTGGTACATTTTGTACATGAATAAAGTGGGGCAATTGGTGCTGGTTCTGGCTGCCCTGGTTTTATGTGTCTCCAGTGTATGAAGCGCATTCCAACCTTCGTTTTGAGGTGCAATTTTCATGTCAGTCATTTTTAGCATGAGCAATTGGCGTCCAAGATTGTCACTTCAAAATTGAATTCAGCCATGATTGTAAGCCAAGTCCGAACTAAACTGAACTAAAACGATTAAGTGTCAACAGTTCTGACAGTATAAGCACTTATCTGTAACTCACTGTTAAATAAAGGTTGGTTGAAACGTAAAGTGTGGATTTTTTTATACACCAAATCTTTTCCAGATGTGTTTGTGTGTCGTTGATTACTGCAAATGAAGGTTTTTGCAATACAAATACACTGCATAATTTAAATTCACAGCAGCAAAACGTTAATTTCATGTTCATTTGTGATAACTAAAAGTGAAGTATCGGTGTGTTTTAATTCCCATCTAGATGTTTAACAACTGCTATTTGTGAGAGAATAAAGCTTTACATGACATGTGAGTGCGGTTTACTATTTAATATTGGTGTTTAGTTCTATGTTGAATATTTTTGGGTACCTCTCAAAACCCTTTTGAGGATTTGTTTTCATTTCACGGTGTCGCTTGATTTTAAGCCATGGGTAATAAGTACACTCGATGTTGCATTGATGTGGCAATTTAGATCAGTTCTAGAACATGGGACATTACTAATCGTGAGGCGGTCAGTGAGCTGCGTCAATTATTTTCCCTCAACTCTTGCCACTAATTGGCCAACGTGGCGAGAAGCGTGTGCAGTGATTGGCTCTCTGCAAGCCGGTCCGGCCAGAAATTCTGCCGCAAAGGTATTTAAGCCGGGGTGCGGCATAAATACCTTTGCGACTCTGGGAGAAATTTCATGGTTATTTCGCTTGCCACTTGGAGGCGATATTGATACATTTTAATGTTGAAATCTGCGAGTGACATTGAACCTGATCCTGCCCAGACGTTGGTCATTGCCTTCTTTTGATCCGCATTTTCAATTGGTGAAGTGGGCCAACCAACCCTTGTATGCAAAGGAAGGCATATGTTTTCAGTTATTTTATAAGTGGAGTGACAAGGGTTGTGAAAATTTTTATAAGGTGGACAGAGGTACACCTCATTTATTATTTTTGGGACATCAGCCGTGTTCTAACCACTGCTGGATGATAGGCTTCCGAAATCAGCCATTAGTCTCATGCCACAATCCAACGTTTTGCAAGAGACAAACTTTTTGACCGACTCCCCTTCTGATATATAGTTTTACTCCGATGTTGGTGTGGCTCATCCATCAAATGTATTAGCCTTCATGTGCAATACAATACTTAAAATGTGCTCACGAAGATCATTGGGAATATAGTAAAAGACAATGGAGATTCCAACCAACCACGCGCAATTAAGATAATTTTTTAGTTTTTCTACAATCGACCATCAACATTGCATACTGTCAAAAGCATGAAAAATACCTCAATATGAAATACAATTATGCCTTTAAACGTGGACTGAAAGGGAATCTGATTAGGTGGAAATTGATATCATCCAAGCTCTCGCAAATCAAGACCCACATAAACTCACATCGGAAATATCGTGCTGTTTGTAGCCAGATGTAAAAGAGCTATGCTGTCTGCAATTTCTATCATCATGAGCCGGGCAGTGGTAGCGCACCCCTGAAATTCAACATTGAAGGCGAGGGTTAGTGGGTGAGGATCAAGGTGCCATACCCTGGCGCGCCAGGCGATGGCAGTACAGCACGTGGACTAATCGCCATGTGACATTCAGTAAATGGGTAGAGTGCTGCCCCGTCGCATGTGCTCCAGTACCTCCCGCATGTATAAATACCCATTATTTGACTGGAAACATTAAAATGAAATAGCCCAATGGAAGTTCCAGCCCACGCGATCATCAATAGTCAGAAATAGCGTAATCCTGTACAGGGTTGCGGTGAGCCGGATCCTATCCCGGCAGACACAGGGCGCAAGGCATGGCTATACCAATCGGCACCGGGGGCAATGTAGTCCGCAGGCCAATTAAGTTATCCTGCAGCAAGAATTTGGACTGTGGGAGGAAACCGGAGTGCCCGGCGAAAACCCCCGCGGACATAGGGAGACCATGCAAACTCCAGACAGAAAGGCACCCGAGCCGGTATTCGAACCCGGGTGGTTGCTGTGAGACGGCAGCACTACTCACCGCGCCCCCGTGCCGCCTAATCTTCTTCTTTGCGATTCTTCGAAGCACGATGGCTAGCTTCTG
>JAZEWU010000045.1:3152880-3194522 GCA_036362915.1 Geotria australis | reverse complement strand
CGAGCAGTTTCCACATACAGCCATAACGCCGTTGGCTGCTTCCAACGTGGGAGGCAAAACGTCATGAGGGAGAGAGGGAGATCGATAGACACGGCTATCCCGAAAGAACAGCTCTGAAGAGCAACAATCATGAAAATAAGTTACTCGCAAGGCACTTAATTGGGAAAAGATTTCGTAGCAACGTTACCACTTCCTTACTAGCAGTCAGCGGTGTGTACACCTTGTGCTGCAGAGACATGGCTGCCACTGCGGTAGTGCCTTATCAAATGTGTTGAGATGGAGATGCTTGTGTAAAGCACTGTGAAATGCCACGGCGTAAAGGGCGCTATTTCAAAAACAAATCGTTATCAGACTTGGCCTCCTGGGTCCCGCCTTGAGTGGAAAACCACGTTGTGTTTCGCTGTAATTCCAACCACGAGGGGGCTTCTGCGTTTTCTGCTGCTGTGCAGGTCGATATCCCCTCCCTCATCACGGACAAGTTGCTCAAGGTGGCCATGAAGCACATTGAGATTGTGGTGCGAGCCAAGCATAAAGGTATTGGTTCTCAATCACTACCGAGTCCCCTGTGAATGGTTGAAATTAAATGTGATGTGTAAGCACGTTAAGCTGCTGCGGCATTTATTTGCCATTTTATTATTTACCATTTAGCAGACGCCCTTGTCCAGGGTGACTTACATCAATGCGTCAAACATATTTTAAATAAATAAACAACCAAGCACTAATTAAATACACATTACTTGTTGCTTTGTTGTGATTGGGGTTGTTCTGATAGATGTTTACGGGATGTTATCGGTCCACCATGATGGAGCTAGGTTAGTAAAGCAACGAGCCTTCACGCAAAGATCATCATTATTCTTTCTTCTACATTCAAGCTGCCATACAGATTAATGCCTTTCATCCTAGGGGGGATGTCTGATGGCTTAAACACAAGGCATTATCAGCCTTCCCCAACAGTAATATAGATTACAGAGCTCCACTTAATCACAGATGTCAAATTTTGTGTACCCATTCTGAACAATGCATGACGCTGTTTTTAATTAGTTTGAATCGTGAAAGTTGTTAGATAGGTGGTTTATCACTTGTATTCATGATCAGTCAATCTGGGCTATGGGCACATAACCCAGATTAAGCTATTTCATTAACCAAGCTGGAACCAATGTGTACGGTTGTCTGTTGACGCGTTGCTAGTCCAGTCGTACATCTTATTGTGGCAAGCATGTGCCAGCCCTTTTCTCAATCCACCGATGCTTGAAGGCCTAACTGTTACGTGGGTCAGGGTGGTTATCTGACCGTACTTGACCGCTTTGGTCATAGCTGGCCCGCGGGCGACCGCTGGAAGCCCTCCGTTTGCCTGATGCCCTCGCGTCTCCCGTGTCTCCCCGACGCGGCGCGCCAGTGCGCAACACGGACAGCCTGCAGCAGGCGGCCCTGGAGGAGTACGGGCCCGACCTGCACCTGGCTCTCCGCAGCCGGCGCTCCGAGCTGCGCTACCTGCGCACGCTCACCGAGATGCTGCTGCCGCTCCTGCTTCCTCACAACACGGCCGACACCAAGCACGTGCCTGCGTTCTGCGTACTCGCGCCCGTGTGCTCGTCCACGGCACGCGCGCACGCGTTGTAACCGTGCGCGTGTATTTTTTGATGGGCTTTTGTACATTGAAGTTGACTGTCGTCATGAGTTACTTTCAGTCCACCGGTGGATTAAAAAGTAAACTCGTGTTAAGGGGCAGACTCAAATGTATGCATCAACAGCAATATCCACTTTACAGAGAGGTACTATATAAAGTCGATATTGCTCATGATGCATACATTTGAGTCTGCCACCCTAATTGTCCAGTAGCGCTTTACGAAAAAGAAATAAAATTGTCTTGCGTGAGGCCAAACACATCGGCTTGACTCACCAGTTCACAGATAAATGCACGCAGCCAAACACTCGACTGGCAGACGAACCCCCAGACCATTACATACGTACATCCCGCTGTGAGTCCACTGGCGGAAGAGCGTTTCGCCCTGCCAGAGTCACAGTTGCTATCGCTGCTTCGCCGGCAGGTCTCTGACGCTGCTGGTGAGGGAGGTGTTGTCGGGCTCCGTGCTCCTGCCCTCACTGGACCAGCTGGCCTCCCCCGTGAGTTACCGAGAGTCGCTCTCGCCCACAAGCCCCAGCGACACTTCCGTTTACAAATCGGGCCGCGCCCCATGCCCCCCACCACAGTGCTTCTCGAGCGTTTTAATTCCACGGCACACTTAACGAGCTGGCTCAGTCTTCTTATTATGGGCAACATACTCGGGGTTTAGCTTCTGTAACAGCTGAATTGTGTGCTCTGACGTGCAGTTTATATAAGTATTTTGGACTCACCCTCCCAGGTTTATGTCTTAACCTTTGACCTGGCCTGCTGTAAATACCAGGCCTCATGGTTCCTTCCTCCCTTGTTGAGAAATACTCGGGAAGTTTGCTGGAGGTGAACCCACCAGACATGACGTTGCCACGTATAGTTGTAAATAGCAGATACCCTCCCCTCCTAATGGCACCCTCCTTCCTACAAGCAGTTATTAATCAGCAGTTGCATGGGGTTGACGTGCTAAAACGTTGAGAATCACCACGTATAGTTGGAAATATCAGATGCCTAAGTCATACGGTCACCGCCTCCCAGAGTTAAAAAAAATATAAACTTACTTCATATAAACTTACTTGAAATTAGCTATACTCAAATGTAAAATAATTATTTCTAATATACAAATATCACAAAAGTAATATCTGTAAAAGGCAGACATACAACACCACACTGTTGATAATTTTGGTTGGTTTACAGGTAGTTATATTGGTGTATTTGTTGATTGCTATGCAAGAGTAACTAATAATTTTATCACTGTTTTCCAGGACTTTGTGAACTTCTTAATTTTGCTGTTTTTGGATGAAACCCCGGTGAGTCGGCCGTGACAATAAAATAAAAATATATATATAATGCTCCAAGTCACGATTGCAAATGAGGCTAATTTTCTCTTTTGACTTCTCAACTGGTTAAACAAAATAAACGTGGAACTTGAACGCCGCTTGTGTTTATCGCCGTGGGCAGATGACGGACTCGACGGAGCCATCGTCGCCGCTCGTGCCGTTTCTGGAGGAGTTTGTGCGCCCACGGACAAAGTCGTTCACTGTGAGTCGTCCACACCTCCCCGCAACGTCACTCGACACCAAGACGAGGCCCCGAGGCCAACTCCGTTTCACCCGTACGCCAACACTGTCTCCGCACCCTGTGCATGATAGAGTAATAAATAAGGATGATAGTTCCTCCTGCTTTGACCGTATCACCCGGAATGCACCCGATTATGTCAACTCTTGGAAGCCTGGATAATGCTCGGATTGGCGACCACCATCCGTTAAAGCTGTTAGGGGTTGTGAGGTTGTGGGTATATATTAAGGGCAGTTTAGCCAAATCTGTTGTTGTGCTGTACTTCTATGCTGCCGTGTCTATGCTCCCCACTATTACCAACGCTTGCTGAATAGCGTTGTAAAGTGTTGTGAAACAACACTTTTTTTTGCAAAAACAACATGGGGCTAGGTGATTATCCAGCAGTGGATTGATAGAGCGTTTCTGTTCGCCAAAGTGTACAGTACTTGAAAAATCTTAAATTACGTACTTATTCATTGACTTTAAAAGTGTGAAATCCAAGACATACAGTAAACACAAGACCCTTTGTATCCACAAAGCACCGAAATATAATCGTAACCCGGCACTGTTCTGAAGGTGCTGAAGCTGGAGCTGAAGGAAATTCGCAAGACCCAGGAGTTGCTCTTCCTCTTCATGAAGTTCCTGAAGAGCCAGGCGGTCGTCCATGTGCTGCAGTTCTGCCTCGCCGTGGGTGAGCGATCGCCCAACACCCAGGGGCAAAGAGAGATGCAGGGCCTCGTGAGCTCCAAATGTACGCATCGAGATCAATATCCATTTTATATAGCGTCCCCTTACACCACCCGAATTGTCAAGGGGCGCTTTACGAAAAAGAAATGCAATTGTCTTGTGCGAGATCCAAACAGATGGGTCCGACTCTCCCAGTTCACAGATAAATGCACGTAGCTGATCCATGCAGGCGAATCTTCTCATGCATTTATTCATGTCATGGTGAACATATCAAATTACGGTTGTGCGTATTTAAACAGAAGCTGCCATTGCCTTGTTGCCTTAATAGTGGCGTTATTAATTATTCGTGTATTTATACGGGAACATTTCAGTGAGTCTTAACTTTTTCATGACTGTCCAGCATTTGGATATTTGACCAATTCCATTTAAAAAGCTGAGCGGGGAACAACTATAGGTCAGGGCTTTGCAGGTCTGGGTTGAGGAGCATGCAAATTTGTGAAACTCTCATAGCCACTGGGCTACAGGGTGGTCAGGCGATAGGAGTAAACAAATGGGTTCAGAAATCCACCGTTGTTTATCTTTGTCCTTTTCTGCTGATACCTGTACTCCAGTTTCCTACTACGAGCAAGACATTAATTGAATTTATAGTCTTTGAAGTTGCTTACAAGGTGACGGTTTGGAAGCATTACGAGGTGAACGATCGCCCGCGGTGTGAGCGACGCGGTGTCCTCTACGCGAGGAAACTCCGCCTGCGTTACCGCACTGCGGTCCCCGTTAACGCAGCACCGTCCGTCTTCTTGCAGAGGACTTCAACGACAAGCTGATCCGGCCGGACCTGAGCGAGTCCGAGATGCAGGAGCTGCACGCCGAGATCTGCTCCCTCTACCGCACATACTGCTGCGATGGCAGCATTGACAAAATCAAATTCGACCCTGCCGTGGTGGCAGGACTCGCTACCGGTGGGCCACCCGCGTTTAGCCATTGACTGGAACGTTACATTTAATGTGTGCATGTATGTACCGAGGAGCACGGAAATCAGGGAGAACCTCGGCGTAGGGTTGCTGCTCATATTCCGTGCCAACTGCGCTTACCCCAACAGTCTGTTAAAGTCTTTACGAGGGATGTTGGTGTGCGAACACGGATCGGAGGGCCGATCCGTGTGGTGATAGATGTTTATTATTACAGCAGGATTCCTGCGATACAGCAAACGTGCGAATTAACCAACATAAACAACATATAAAGATTTAGGTACAGAACATGCTGTACTTCTCTGAGGTGTGCATATGTATAGTGTGTGCAGTGGGTGATAATCTATATAGGATACCAAAACATGCGGTTTCCACTGCCAGCTGTATCATCAAAAGTATAGGTGTGTGTGTGTGAGCAGTGATGGCTATGTAGAGATTTAGTGGGAATCCAGTGAGAACATGCCTTTCATCTGATAGGTTGTGTGAGTACGTGTGTGTATGTATGTGGGGCGGCAGGGTTGTGCAGTGGTAACATCCACGCTTCAGGGAAAGAAGGTCCTGCCCGAGGCGGTTTGATTCCCACCCAGGGCGCCTTTCTGTGGACACTGTGTTTTCTCCCCATGTTCTGCGTTGGTTTCCTCCGGGTTCTCCGGTTTCTTCCCACAACTAAAAACACAGTTGCCCGATAGCATCATAATATATAGAGACGCAGTGTCTTGCGGGGTGGCGCCGGCAGACCGCGTGGCTGCCTGCCCCAACATCCGGTTTTCTGCAGCTAGTTTAAATGCAACTTGGTATTACGATGTGTCTGTATTTGTTCGTGCAGTGGTGAATGGACCGTACAGAGAGGTGGTGAGGCTGCAAAACACGCCGCATCTGTTCCAGGCGTACGAGCATGTGCTGGCACTCCTGGAGAATGTCTTCACCCCCATGTTCTGGCAGAGCGACGAGGTTTGTGTGGGGAGGCCGTGCGTGTGGGAAGCCAGCGACGGCGCCGCCTATTTTATCCGAATCCTGACTTGAGCCAGAGATCCGTTATCAAGTCTGCGTTAAGGCTCGCCAATATCCCTTCAGCATGGTTGCTGCTCCATAAAGTCCATCCATCCATATTCTAAACCGCTTGTCCTGGTGAGGGTTGCGGCGACAGCTCTTTAAGGAGGCTGGACCAGACATCTCTTTCCTCAGCAACAGATTCCAGCTCTTCCTGGGGGTTTCACAGGCGTTACCAGGCCAGCCGAAGGATATAAAGTCTTATAAGAATATTATCTGTGCTCTCAGTTTGTCAAAATTGATGGGAAGATGTCTTGTCTGAATTGCACATTACCAAAAAGTTACTTAGAAATAGCTTACCAATGTCACCACTATCCAGCATCATTTGATTTATGTCCGAAACGTTAGCTTGTATATGTTTCAGTCATAAGACAGCGAGTGTTGAAACATAGATAACAATTTCGCCCTATGATTGTGTTTTTATTCGGTAAGCCTTGATGGTAATGATTCGTTTTTGATATGGCACTCTTTACACCGGGGCACCTCAGAGCGCTTTACATGCAACAGACGACTGGCATCTAATCTCATCTCAGTCATTTGAAAGGGCACCCCCATTGGCAGCTGGCCTTCTGGGCCAAAGAACACTGCACATGGTCTGTGAGCAGGGTACGATGATTGCTGTGTGTGATCCAAATGCAACTCGGTTACCACAGAATCATGATGAATCTTGTACGTATGTGTGTGATTGTACTGCTCTGATGAGAACTGTGCTGTGTGCAGTATTTCAGGTACATGATCGGAGACGAGAACCTGAACTCCACCCAGGGAAAGACGATGAAGTGAGTATGTCCGCTCATCACACTTGTACCCACTTAACCTGGGGCTCTTAAAGGAATTCATAATCCATAATCCAGTTATTATTTCATAGATATATAGCCAGGTCTTCTGTCCCAGCCTGTCTGACGTAAATTTGAACTTTATTAATAATAAAGCAAACTTTAATATGCCAGGTGAAGTATGCAGATATAATTCCAGCAATCGCCATTGTGATGTTGCTTGTGGTGATTTGAACTTGTTATTTCATTTGTTTTTGTTTTGTTTGTCATTAATGAATCTTCAACCTTGTGTCAGACAGCCTGGAACATCCAGCCCTAGGTGGTGTGTACCTAAGTAAAATATAAGAAAATTGTATTTTATTAGTAACATTTTCAAAGCGTTCCCTTCCAGTGTCGCCTCTTCTCTCTGCTTGGCGTGTCTCAGCGTTGGCACTGTGAGCTCGGGTTGAATGTCTGTAACGTAGGTTGCTTTGAGGATGCTTGTAGCTGGCTTGTAGCTGGTCTGCTTCACTGGAGTACGCGATTATAAAAATTAATACAAGGTACGATAATTAATAAGACACGGTATGCAAAGAATGGAAGTCATCAATATTTACTAAAACCGCGTTTATCGAAACGACCATGGGGACGAATATTGCAAAGCCTCCGAATCAACGGGTGCAACGCGCCCGTAGAAAATGCGCGCGTTACAAAAGTAGATTATTATTATTAAGTTGTCGGGGTCGGATCGAACCCAAGGTCTGCATATAAGTTGAGGACAGCAGTACCCCCTTTAGTCTCACCCTGCCTACATAGTTAGCGAGCTGAGGGGGGTGGTGGTGACTGGAGGGGGCGGTGGTGGCAGCGGGATTCCACCACCACCACCGTTCTAGGGAGATGTGACGCATTAATAATTGACCTGCGAGAGCCAGGGGGGTTTAGATCGGGTTTCCCTTCGGTAATGTGTGTTTCCTTCCGTTTAGTTATTTAGAACGAGTGTGAGATCGGTTTAGCCACTAAAGCCCGAGTATTATGTAAGTTGATTTAAATTGAAACCACCATGGCCATTAATGTAGAGGTATTATTTTGTTAATTGAAACCGATTTTTTTTTAAGTAAAGAAATTTGCGACGAGCTGCCAACGTGAAGCATTATGTAACTAGTTAGCACTGGACCACCACGTTATGAGAATGACATTGAAACATGTAAGACCACACCATAAAAAAATAATCAGCCGAAACACAAAAATAATGTACAAAAATCACTATTAATCTTAAAAACGATGGAACATTTTACACGGCACGGATCAAGGCAAAAGTGAAAAGCTTGTGAAGCGTAACCCTTCAACTGCGTAACGCTGTTTGTTTCAGAGGAAGCTTGTCCATAGAGGATGCCAGGTGAGTGGCGTGGGGGGCACCGTGCCGTGTGTGCATCGTTCCGTGCCTGAGCGCAAGTGCGGTCATTGAGCTGTATCCGCTTACCCACGCGCGCCGCTCTCTAACCGCATGCACCGGTGACCAATCATAACCGCGGTTCATTACTACATCCGCATTCAACCTCCTGCCATTAACCCTTATGTTGGGCCTCTCGCCTATTGATTCATTTGAACTGATGTAGGTTTTCACGGCTCGATGTATGAGAATTGCTCTCGATAGTTGTTCTTTCGAGATATCAGGCGATGCTTCCAACGTGGGAGGTGAAACGTCGCGAAGGAATGAGAAGGAACACTCGACACGACTATCCCAAACGAACTGCTATTGATTCATTGTAAAAAATATTCACGTGAGAGGTAGTGGAAGATGAAATTTATGGAGGTAGGGGGAAGGATAGGTTAGGTGTGGTGTGGGTTCTTGCATACATCTACTTTTAGCAGAAGATTCAGCCAAATAATAAATAGCTCTTGTAGCTACACAGGTTGAAAATGTGAGTGATCCTTAACTAGTTCACGCCTGAATGTTACTTTGAGGAAATTTTTATGTTTAACTTCAAACCCGTGGCGGACAGCCCATGACACAGCCAAAGTACGTCTCTCCAAGATGAGAGCTGTTTGTTTTTGGGTTGCATTTTACTTTCTGTACGATACCAGTTCATTGGCAACTCCATCATGTAATCAGTCATCTCAGGTCTTTTTCAACAAATCCCACACTTGCCCACGTCTGATTTTCACCGTGCGCCTGTCTGTGTCTCTGTCTTCATTATACTTTTTATTTCTAAACGCCCCCCCCCCCGACACGAACGGACATTTCCACGCGACCCATGCTAGCTTTGAGCGGGAGCCTAGAGCCTCTCCCGACAGCCCAGGCCTGTCTCCTTCGGGCTCCACGGGCTCCTCCCCGGCCCCTCCATCACCCTGCTCCTCCACTTGCTCATCTTCCAACTCGTCCCCTTTCCCCCACGTACCGTCCATCCTCACTCTCCCATCCAACATCCTGCCCTCACTGCCCGCGGCTCGCAAGTAAGTGCTTTTCCCCCGGCGTCCCGAACCATTGCTCACCCCGCGGGCAGTCGCAATGAGAGAGATCGGCGAGGAGCAGTGACTGCGTGGGGGCCACACACACTCGCTGTGACCGTTGTGGCTTCACCTTGGTTGCCGTGGTGTAGTTGCTCACTGTGTAGTGTGAGGGTTCCCTCGACATTCACTCTCCATCGCCATACCTCCTCATTGCTGCGTCCTCGCGGTTCATTCTTACTCGCTCTTTCGGTTTGCATGCACATCCCAAGCGAAGAGCATTCTCCATGGCCTCTGATAACAAAAACGTGGCTGCATGGTTAGGAAGTTAAGGATAGTGTTCACGAATTGTGTAGCTTTATTATGAGCCAGCTCGTTAAGCTGCATAAGTATCATTGTCACTTGGGTTCTTATATGCCCAACCTGTGGGCAAAGTTAACATTCTTTCAAATAACCAAATGCAGTATCTTCATTATAGTAGTCTTGGGACCCATTCTTCTGGATGAATAAATGGCATTACATTTTGCAAAAGTATCTGCATATGATGGGTGACTGATCAATAGTGATCTTATGCAGCATTATCATTCAAAGTGGCAAGGTCAAGAGACGGGAAACTGGAAGTGTCTGATGACCCCACAACTTGTGTCGTCGGGAGGAGACCCTGGTCGTGCATGTTTTAACATCTGCTCCCTGCATGCCACAATATGGATGTGTGACAATTTACCTGTTTTGTGACCCAATGAATTGTCATGATTTTTGGTTACGAATCAGGAATGCAAGAGTTAACTAAGTTATTTTTATTCATGGTACAGTACATGCAGAAACTACTTACCATGCTTGCAAGGTTCTCATATACCCATTCAAACTAACATAAATTCGTAAATAACAAAGTATTGTGCGCATTATTAAATTCGCTTATCTTGAACGTGAAAACTGATGCGAATAAATTCAATCGTTGCATCCCTAATCCGTGAATATTCCTCGAAGCTGTTCTGCTGCGTGTACCACCGTGTTAACTTAAAGGCATAAAACACTTTCCGTTTTATAGACCGCATAACCCTGCTTGATGTCTCCTTATGTTTCTGATCAATGTAAATGCATGTTGCGAGTTTGTGTCACTTTCGCTTCAGAATGAGGAAGGTAATGTGTTGCAGAATTAAGAAAAATATTTTTGTTCTGCGAACATTTACTGAAATTCATCCAAATTAGACTACATTATTGTCATTCTGTTTTTACATAAACGATACTGCATATGAGTGTGTGCAGTATAAATCAATACGTGCAGTTTGTGAAGACAGTACTGCATTATATTTCAGAGTTCGTAAAAAAAATAACAAATGTTCCAGCCAAAAGTATAAATGGCCCAATTTAAAAAATATTAAAATTGACATCTTGGCAAGCTGTTATGTTGCTTGTATAAATACTGGTATGTGTGAACATGGAATCGGGTGGTCATGCATTGGTTCGCTCGCTGCACTGCAACTTTAATTTCCAGCCACAGTGAACATCAGTGGCGCGTGACACTTTGGCCAGTCTTGGGACCTTCCCACTGCTTCACCAACCCACACGAACCGGCATATGCTCAAACAACCCCTATGACCAACATGATGTGGGGAAGACTCATCCAGCGGTGGATTGACAAAGGTCTGCGAATTATTAACTTTTTATGTCCGCATCACATGTGGGCCATCTGACTTCAAAAGTCTCGCATGTGATGCGGAACACAAGACTGCTCTAACATCAGAGGTAATATTAATATTACCCACGAAAGCGTCCGTAAGTCTCCCAAGACTTTTCAAACGGATCCTTAAAGGCTGGTGTGTTTTTTTATCGTGGGATTAAAGCTGAGTGCTCAGAGGAAATCCTCAAGATAAAACGGGATAGCACTACACAGAGAGATCTACGTATTGCACTGCCTCCTACATGCATCTTATTACCCTGCATCTGGGTGTCCAATGTCCCCACTGGCATAGAATGGATGACATGGGCCGTGGTACAGTTAATGAAATGGACCCCGTTATCCATTCCCCGCTGTTTTCGTAGCATGGCATCTGGGTCATGGAGCAGTTGCACCTCCTGCAAAGACTCAACAATTACGCCACTGTCCCTACTTCCAAAGTTCCGGAGTGCCTGTGTACACTACCATGCTCGGCCTGGTGCTGACATACTGCCGTGCGGTTATACCTACTCGACACTACTCCCAACGCGACTGAAGGAATGAGTGAATGGGCGAGTGTTGGGGCTAACTGTGCGTTGTTGCCGGCGATGACAGGCAGCTGAATCGCCGTGGCGGCGAGGCCTTTGGAATCGGCCGCATCAGCAGCAAGTTCAAGCACGTGTTCAAGAGCAACACGCTGGAGGGAGGCCTGCCCGTCATGGAGGACCCAGATGAGTTGGGCCTGGTAACTGCACCTCTCCCCCCGCCGCTCCTCACCGTTTGACCGCTACATCACCGTTGCGTAGCGTAGTCAGACATGGAACCAAGGTTGCTGGGATTGCAGCACACCGATCACCTCATCATTGCCCGCTGTTGTTTTATGCACAAGGTTGGATTGAATACAAATTCACTGTACTGACAAATAAATTACTGACCCAAAAAAATAGATTTGAGTTTGATTTCCAGTCATAGCTGACAACTGGTATAAGCGCTGCTCTTGGGCCTCCCCTAGATCAGCTCAGCCTCAAATGAGTACCTGGTGCGATGTGTAAAACATCGACGCTCGGGGAGACAACGGCGGCCGGGCATGATGCTGGCTACCCGACCGCCTCTTGTGCCGTGCGGGCCTTCCTAGGCGATCGCTACCGGCGCTTGCCCCAACGGTCTGTTAAGGCTCCTGCGCGGGGGGGGGGATGTTTGCCGTCTGAGCAGGTTGAGGAGGCGAACATGGTGGAGGAGGATGACTTCCTGGAGGACGCGGCAGCCGTGATGGCCCAGCCGCCCCGCGACCTCTCGTCGTGGCGCGTGTGCATGGTCTCGCTCGACGTGGGCTTCGACGAGGCTCGCCGGGAGAAGACCTTCCTCTTCCTCATTGAGGTTCAGCGCCTCGACGGAAAGCCCGGTGAGCGGCCGGCGTTTCCGGCGGGATGCGTCGTCCGTTCGAGTCTACTAGTGGCCCCCCGACGTGAGGGATATTAAACGTTCACGTTTCTAAGCAACGTTCACCCAAGGGGTCGCAAGGCGCTGTGCATAGTTGAAACAAAAGGTAAAAGGTGAAAAGTTAGATATAAATGAAATAAAATCCAAGCTAAAAAAGTCAATGTTTAAAAACATCACAATACATTGAGGTCGCGAGATCACAACTAGCTGTAAATTTGAAGCGTTTTTGCTCGCGCGAATTAAGGTTTCCATTGTGTCGGACGATCCAGGATAGACACATGGTTTGAATCGAATAAATAAGAGCTATGTGTGTTTGGGTTCCAGCTTTCTTTCAAGTGGACAGTTGCATAGCTTGTGGTATCTGAAGCGTTATTCCAACGTTTTACTGTCATGACCAATGTCTGTTATATTTTGAACTTGGGTGGAAAAATTCGGCATCAGGGGTATCATTTGTGCTTTAGCTCAAAGGTAGCCTATTCTTATGTTTAGTGGAAATACAGCTAAATGTATAATGTATTATACAGATTTTACAGAATGTTCTGCTAACAAGCAGAAACATCTGCTATTGTGCCAACACCAAATAAAATCACACCCCTGGCCTGTTCTAGAGGCCAGAATCCTTCTGAGCGAGTGGGCTCTGTCCAGTATTTAAATAAATACCGTGCCACCAGCATCATTAGCAGAATGTCCTATACGGTACTGGCATTGTCATGCATATTCTGAGTAGGTTTTCAGGTAATCTAACAGGTCGCGACACGTAAACCGGTTGTGCGACGCGGTGATAAGAGCAGCGCCACTAGACGCCATAAAGTAGAATAATATAGATCGCTGCTGACGTGCACTCCGACCTTTGTAATCGGCAGATGAACCCGGACACAATCACTGGACTGTGAAGCGCAAATACGACGAGTTCTACGCTCTGCAGACCAAGCTCACGGAATTCCACGGTATGGCTGAAAACTCACTTGCGATTTTTCACGGGCGTATGCTCGTACATATGCGGCAGTCATTTCTGCCGGAGGTTCATCCAACCATCCATCCATTGTCAGAAACCACTCAATCCTGTACAGGGTCGCAAGCCAATTAACCCATGCAGCAGCATGTCTTTGGACTGTGGGAGGAAACCGGAGTGCCCGACGAAAATCGACGCAGACACGGGGAGTACATGCAAATGCCACACAGAAATGCACCCAAGCCGGGATAAATTACTGTAATGGTGTACTCCTGAACTAGCTTAGCTAGATGTATGGCTGCACCATTGATCTAAACACCGTTGCTTTAAAAGGAAACTCTGGGTCTGGTCATTCAACTATTGCTCTCCATTAACTTGACAATGATAATAAACAATTGAATTCAGGGAACATTAATGCTTGTTGTGTCTCTACTGGTCAAGTGGGCTTTTTGTATTTTATACACCTTTTATACAATAGGGGTGGGTAGCAATAGCGCAGTGATTATCGTGCAGTGTCTATGAGCACGGCGACCCGAGTTTGATTCCCAGCAAAGACTAACATTGGGATCCTATAATATCTGGAATGGTTCTGGGCATACCCCTTCGCAAATACCCACAGATCATGTAGGTTATAGGCATTGATAAAGAACTGTAAACTATCACATGTTTCTATAAATTACAAAACGAGCGCATATGTCTGAACCGGCCCATGTATTAACAGAGAATAGATATTCAAGTAAAATTACAGCTTGCAAGAGTGTAGGTTTGACCTGTGGATATATGTTTGCCAAGCACGTGCCTTGATTTCCTGTGACATCATAATGTTGTTGAAGGTGGATATAATGTCAGTGAGATGTGTATGTGTAAGAAGGGAGGGGAAGGAATACTCACCCTCATCCTTTATAATATATTTTTAAATAAACGAAGGTGGCTGCCAATTGATGAATATTGGGACTTCTCTATACTCTCACCTGACAGGGTCCTTCCCCGACGCTCAGCTGCCGCCAAAGAAGGTGATCGGCTCGAAGGGTGTCGAGTTTATGGAATCCAAGACCAAGGGCTTCGAGCTATACCTGCAGGTACATAAACCGCCTACAAAACTAGACACTAATCTAATACTCCAGAGAGCCAATGGACAACTCGCACGAAATGTACCCAGTCTAAAATTGTTGAACCTGGATATTTTTTGGGTGGCCGACCTTGGTGTACTAAAAGTTTGCGTTATGGCTGCAGGCCTACATGGTGGGCAGCTGAGGGCATTGCATCAAAACACATTGTTGTATAGCATTTTTACACTCACATGCCCATGCTTCTGCCTTCACTATCCCACACTGAACGTTGTGATGAAGTTTGAAGTCCAATAATTCCCGCAGCCTCTATCGTCGTGGGGAGGCCTTAATCCAGCAGTGAATTGACTGTACATCCTGTATGGACACATGCTGCAGAGAGCCAGCAAGAGGCACTGTTGTTGGCCGGTATTGTTGAGCAGTATTTATTTTCTCTCGGCCTAGAAGGACATTCTTATTCTCACAGGCATCCGTACAAATCCAACCGCAGAGGTTAGGATTCGGATAAGGGCTAGACGCATTGGCATGTTTTTAGCATGCTGTTATATTTCTGTGGGTGAGATAATTACAGGTTGCTGTACATTCATTGCAGCACCATGCTGAAAGAGCCTTTTTATCGGGAGCGGTATGTTGTTACTCGGTCGGCTTACCTTCCAACAAATACCAGAGCGCTTACCTTTTACATAGTAACTGAGTTAAAGTATCGGTGGTTGGTTGCATAGTTTTCAGGTGATCCACACCTGGTGGGGGGGGGGTTGTTGTTGCGTGACGTGTGGGTGGCATTGTCGCGTTCGTGTTTGTGTCGTCGTCACCCGACAGAGCTTACTGCAACACCCGGCGCTCACGCACAGCCAGCTCCTCGTGGACTTCCTGTCACGTGACGGAGAGGCGCAGTTCTCCGACAAGACCTTCCCGGACGTCAACATCGGCAAGCATGCGCGACACGCCTGCGCACACTCGTCCACCCATCCTGGCCCATACGCGCTTGTGATTTCTCATTCGTGCATACTCGTCAACGCACGCTTATTTACACGTGCTCATTCGTCCACGCTCGTTCATGAACACTCATGTACAGATACTCGTACGTAGTATAATGATGTAGGTTTTCACGGCTTGATTCATGATGGTTGCTCTTCAGTGCTGTTCTTTCGGGATAGCTGTCAATGAGCGCTCTCTCCCTCGCAACTTTTTGCCTCTCACGTTGGAAGCAACGGTTGATTGTGTCATTGCACACTCGCTGATAGACACAATCAACCGTTAATATCCACCACACAAACACATATCACTCACTGATACGTAGCCATTCATGCACACTCGCCCACATCTACTAATTTTCTCTGCATACTCAGCATTCACCCACACGTGCACACCGGCCCATGTGTGCACCAACTGTTTTCAGTGTAAAGCTGTAAGGCAGGTGTATGTGTGTAAGTGAATGTTATTATTACTAACAATGTTTTCTTTCCTTGATTTGGCAGGAAAAATCTTCAAAGCAGTCCCAAGGCTCATGAAAGAGGTGGGTAAACGTTTTACAGACGTTCGCATAATTGGTATTTTTCTCAAAGGTGATCGAATCAGGTTCATATGAGCAGCTCTCACAATATTCAATACAGTGATGTCACTAGAGGATGCCACTGGCTTGCCAGATTATAGTTTTAAAATCTCGGGTCATTAACAACAGTTCAAACATGTTTGAGAGCCCAAACCACAATACCTTAATACCAAATGTGTACCTACAACTAACTGCTATTATTGGGTTCCATCCGGTTTAAGAATGGAAGAAACATCATGCAAATGCATAGATTCTGTCAAGATTTCAAAAATGCGTATGTTCTCCAAAGTATAATTGTATCACTCTGACCCAAACAACGAGATTGTGTCACGTGGTGCATAATGTCGCAGGATGATGCCACACCTAATGGTGTCACGGGGAAGCAAGGCACATATAAGGAGTGTGACATCGTCTACTTGGACGAAAATGCTGATGGCTAGATGTTTATTGACAAGGTTTGGACAGCACTTTGTTGACTGGCCAATTTTGCAATTGAACGAGTCCCTCATAGCAACGCAGCTTTATGACTATATTGCACTCATATTGGGTCGTGTTTCCGATAGTGATCGCGAGCACACATTACACACAGACCGACGGACGGAACACATTAACGCGTTTAACCTTAGTTGGCAGGCGTTGAAGAGCCTCACTTTCCGCCGCCATCGCGGCCGTGCCATTGCAGAGGGGACAGCACCTGGAGGCGTTCATCCAGTCGTTCGTGGTTTCCTGCGAAGCCCCGAGGCCGAAGCCCGGCAAGAACGAGATCACGGTCCTCAGCCCGAGCCAGAAGTGCGACGCCAAGGTGTGCCGCCCGCACCGCCGCACTGCGCCGCGCTAACCTGCGGGGTGTCGTTTTCGCGCCAAATGCCACGAATCACCGTCGTTTCAAGGATGTCCTCGATTGCTCTCCCATCTCATCTATGCCACAGTTTAACACCGACCTGTTGATTTGGAATACCGAATATTATTTTGGTGTCCCAAGTCACTCTCGCATCTTGTTAAACAAATCAACTTTGAACTTGGTGATTCAGCGATAAATAATACAATATAAGGTCCACGATGATTTAACTGTACGTTTTACAAAATAAAATCATCGTTTCTTGTTTTATTTCCTGACAAAATGTGTATGAAATAACACAGTAATTCAAGTTCCAAATAAATAGCAATGATCTAGTAAAGTAGTGCTTCGTGAAATGCCGTTGATGGCATCACAGTTATGACGTAATCGTTTTCACAGTTCATTTATTTAAATGATCTATTGTGTAACTGATAGCATGTGCATCATAAACATTACAGATTGTTAAGTTTCAGTGATTAGAAGGCTTATGGTATGTTTATTTTGGGTTTACTGCAGTTAAAGATCTTAACGTAATCTTCATTACAGCTGGAAGTACAGCAAGTCACGACAATGTGACTTGCTGTACACCTCGTGTGGTGGACACTCAAAGTCGGGCCCCCCGAACTACTGGTCAATTCGAGGACATTACAACAACAATATCACAAGAATGATAAACGCAGAACAAAGCTTTGATAACTGTTATTGCGATGGTCGTTATATAGCGAAAACTGAAATACTACTCTCGTGTCAAACAGTGGTTTAGTGGTTACTCTGGTGTCCCTAACCCGTGTCTACCACAGATATTCAGCCCGGTGTTCGGCGATAACGCCAGCCGCGTCGATGGCTGCGACAAGAAGAGAGGCCCCAACTTCTTTGTGGAGGAGAGGACTGTGAGCGGCATCTACGACTACCTCTTGTTCGTGGGTAAGTGCTCTGCTCTCAAGACATTTTCAGATGAGATGTTCTTCATTCATTCGTCATCGCCACTGTCGTCAATGTCGCGGCGAATGGTGCCTTGCGGTGGTTTGGCCCACGACCCCGATAGCTTGGCACAGAGGGGAACGTTGCAATGCGGGGTGATTACATTGTTAGATATTGCTTATAAAAAAAACACGAAAAACTTGTAAAATGCCCAACATAGCAGCCGCTGTTGTAAGCCGTAAAATATGTGATTTGTAGGTAATATGTGGGTAGTGATTTTTACACAAATACATTGTTTTCCACCCTTATTACACAAATAAATGGTTTACCACCCTAAAAGACACAATTTGCTCCATCGCTCTACGGATGATCTTTACCGGTGTTTTCCAGCAACACTTGTTGACGCATGCCATTCCTGGACATGTTTGACTCACCGCTCCCTCCATCCCCCCTGGCTGACACAGGCCGAGTGGTTTTCCGGATCCCCGATTGGTTGCACCAGCTGCTCATGGGGGGGCGCATCCTGCTGAAGCACACGCTGGAGGCCTACTGCGACCACTACCTGTCCTACAAGATAGGCCAGCTGCTGCAGGAGCACCGGCTCGAGGAGCTGCTGCACCTGCTCAGAGGTGAGCGCCGAGCCTCGTCACCTTAATCCTGTACAGGGTCGCGGTGAGCCGAAGCCTATCCCGACAGACACAGGGCGCAAGGCAGGGCTTTACCCAGGATGGGACACCAGTCCATCACAGGGCAACGGGGGGAAATTTAGTCCGCAGGCCGATTAAACTTTGCAGCAGCATGTGCTTAGACAGTGTGCACAATTTCGCTCCGCACGAGTTAGGGTTTCCATTAAAGTGTTATTTTCCCCTGTTGCGGCAGACGTCCTGTTCTTCGACAATGATCCTCCTCGCACGCCCGAAGAGCAGCGCCTGCGAGCCCAGCAGACATTCCAGGGCATGATGGCCTACATTCCAGGTGACCCAGCACCCAGCGCAGCGACTCACCCTTACCTGTAACGGAAGAGGTAACACAAACAAACATTCGGGAAAAATCGTGCGTATGTATAGCTCGCGTAACTGTTTCCAACGTGAATTTGTCCCTTGAAGCGTTCAATCAGTTGCTTGGCACTACTGAAACTGACGGGTAGCTGTCAGGGGAAAAACGAGTTTGCGAAGGACTGAATGGGCCTTGTTGCGCTCTGACCCTTTGTGCAATTTGTCCTAATAGCAACACGACGTCATAGCACAATTTGTTTCATATTGGTTTTACAATCATTATAGTGCCCCCTTGTTAAAGATGGTCAGGGCTAATGCTTAAATACGTTTATTTTAGTTGTAAAGCATTGAAAACAAATAGATCGTTTGTTTAACGTTCCAAAAGTGAGATAATGGAGGCAATAGTTACTTACTTTAGGAGCCCGTTGTACAGGCATGATGTTGCTTTAAAAGCCACGGAACTCGTACTGCAGTGACATCACGCGATGATACTATGTCACAATCCGTTTTAATGTCTTTTCTCGCTAACAAAGCCTTACGCTTGTGTAGGATCGCCAGACACACAGTATGAGTTTGTATGTTTTCTTTTGACTTGGTATGTATTCGGTTTTTTTTATTTGAGTCGTCTTCAAATAAATCATAACACATTCGTTCTAGTGTTAAGTTACTCTTTTTTTGTTTTACTCTGACATTTAGTCTTTCAATATTTAGGTCCCACATTCTCTAAATTAACTGTTAATCACGTCGTTTATTGATCTGCACCCTTTGGCTGTTTGATAGTTCCGTGTGCTCTGCCGCTTTAATATCCCCTGTCGCTACTCAGTCGGCGGTGGTATTTCGTTAGAATCGGGGAGGATGCCCCGTGCGTGATTAATTGTTTTGGACGCGCTGCTGTTTTCGCGTCGTTTAACGTTTTCATATTTACGGCTGCTCGTTCGGTGGCATTTTGTTTGCGTTTCACGCGGCCCGTAGACATGCTGGTGAGGTGTATCGGAGAGGACGCCCGGTACGACGGAGTCAAGCTGCTGTTTGATGGGCTGCAGCAGCCTCTGCTCAACAAGCAGGCAAGGCCTCTTTTATCACCACGGTTTTACGTTTTACGGCCATCTTGACCAGATCAGCCTTGTAAAAGAGCCCATATAGGCTCAAGTTCTTACCTGGTGAAGTAAACTCTCTGACTGCCTCTGAAGTGGTGGCTCGTGGCTCCAGTTTGAAGAAGTTACAAACCTAGGGGTTTTCACCCTCAGTTTATGCGCAAAAAGTGTATTTATTTCAGCGACTGAAATGCTACGACTTCATCATTGCTTTCTCCGTCAAACACGTGCATGCGATCCAAGCACCTATTTCACAGTTCCCATGCTCGTGGATGTAGGGAGAGTGAAACAACTTGCGGCATTGTCTGCCAGTTCCGTGTCTGTGTGTTCATCAGTGGCTTCGACCGCACGCTAGCATGCGCGTGTGCGGAAAGTGATAGCGCAGCCGTTTGCGCACAACACCCCACTCTTGTGTATTACCAGCCTTTATAAGTGCTTCCCCATGTGGTGTATATCGCCAAGCATGGATCATTGTCTCCGTGTCTATGTGTCTGTGTGTCTGTGTGCTCGGCTCCTGCAGCTCACCTATCTGTTGCTGGATATCGTCGTGCTGGAACTCTTCCCGGAGATTGACCAGAAGTCGGTGAGTCCGTCTGACCCTCCATCCATCTGACCAGATTCTATCACGACACCAATCCCTATGGGGTATTGCCAAGGGATTTCGGACAAGTCCCTGGCAGATGCGGTGTAGGATTACAGTTGTTGGTTTCTTGACAACATTTCTGGGTGCACTTGGTGGTGCCTGACTGATCAATCTCCAAATACCTGCTTCCCCACCCCCCCAAATTTTATTCCAACTTTTTATAATAGCAATCATGTCATGAGAAAAATAAATTACCATTCGGAACTCCTGCAGTGAGAAGTGAGCAGTGCACCACCCTGTGTTAGAGAATGGACCCAGAAGATGATATCACAGGAGCACATCTTTACATGGCATGTTGTTACTCCAGTAAAGCTGGAGTAAATGACAAAATAAATGTACTGTGATGGAAGTTTTGCATAAATAGACCCACCAATTTTCTACACCCAGTTTAATAACAGCTGCCTGCCCCGCTTCAAACCTAGGATCTCAGCTTTGCGTCCTCAGTTCTGTCACGCCATTAGCTTCCCTGAACCACCCAATCAACTCTGCAAATTTTTACAGGAAAAATCCATCAATCTGCATGGCAGGGTTCGATTCCCGGCATGGCTACCATTCTGTGTGGAGTTTGTGTGTGATCCCCGTATCCGTGTAGGTTTTCGACGAATACTCCGGTTTCCTCTCACAGTCTAAAAACATGCTGGTTAGGCTAATTGTCCTGACTAAATTTCCCTGAGATGTTATAACTTGTTTACCCCTCCCCACTGGACAACTGTTAAATAGAGCTGCATAGCTCAACGGTTCCTTCCAGCTTAAGTAAAAACTGAGTTAATTTTGCATGCCGCATCCCTGCCTGCAGCTATGTATTAGATAATAGATGTTGCTTGCGCATGTCTGTGGTTATGCATTAAAAAAAGAGGTCGTCATTACCCCATGATATCATTAAAACCGTATAGGCTATTACGGCCATTTCTGAAACACGAACAAAAACATTGTTTATAAAGGGCCAATTTCGGTGAAACGATTAGATGGGCAAGTCGCACAAACCTCGAAATGTAACGCGGTCATTTTGTCAACTTTATTCTCATGTGATGTTTACGTAATTGTTTCTTTATTTTTGCAGAAGCGGCCCGACGCGGACATATAATTCTGCCACCGCACACGGGCCCTGAGATTGATGCTGTGGCGGCGTGTTGGGTTTCAAAGCGGCGATGTCAGCTCGATAAACGCCTGACATCTATAGCCCACCTCGTAAACGGAGCCCACGGCACACGTGCTCAAACGCGACGGAATTCCTTCCCGTGGAAAAGCATCCCGTGGGGAAACGTAACGCCTGCATTTGTAACGTTTTGTTCGTTCCCGGCAATCGCAATAACGTGGCTACCGTGAGCTGTCATTGCTCCAAGCTTGGGTTCGCAGCCTCTTAAATTGAGTATGCGGTCACGGTGCGAGTGGCCATGCATGGTTAGTAGATATATAAAGAGTGATTATTCATTTAAGGTAGGTTCTTACAGCCCGGATACAAGCCTAGAGTTGTGCATTTCATGATCTAGTTTTTTACAAAATACAGTATGTAAATTATATGCAGATATTATATTTACGCTAGCGTAATGAATGCGAGTAGACGAAATATAAGGTGGGCAATACAAACGAGATTTGTACAAATCAGATTTTAATTAATCATATTGGCCTGCTGACTAAATTGCCTCCGGTGCCCTGTGATGGACTGGCGTCACATCCTGGGTATAGCCGTGTCTTGCGTCCTGTGTCTGCCAGGATAGGCTTCGGCTCCCCGCAACCCTGTACAGCATTAAGCGGTTTCTGACAATGAGTTAATGAATGAATTTCATGAATATGATCATGACCCCAAAATTGTGATAATTCATGGGACCCTGAATGGAGTGGTCTGTGGGGTGCTACTCGCGTCCAGGTGCTCTTCACTGATGTGCAATGGCTCCAGGTGAGGCAAGCAGCACGATCCGGCCCAGGGTTTGCAGCCAATAAATCCACACAGCATCCCAGGAGAACGGGTCTGGCGACAGCGTGGTGCAGTGACCAATCGTGACTCTCATTCACTTCCCGCTCAGGTCGCCTGCGATTACAAACCCCATCACGGAGCTCCCTGTCCACCTGAACTTGGAGCGACAGCACATCCATGATGGTCTTGTATCAATGGTGCAGCAGCTCTGAAAGTTAAATTGTCCAGAATCCGCATTTAAAGCTGTTAGCTTAATCGCAAAATAAAACGTAATCAGTGGTCTGGCTAGCAAGTGTGCAGACGGTACAACTACACCAGCGCCCCTGGGGCCTAGACAGCCGAGGGAAGCTGGCGCGGGTGGGTGGCTATATCATTCCTTGCAGCAGGGCCCAAGTGTAGCCATTCTACGCCACTGTTAGTAAGTGTGAGGACAACCATCACCGTTATTTATGTTTGCTGTGGATGCGTGAAGTAAAGCATTATTAGGAGGGGGAGTTGTAGCACCTGAATTATTTTGTTTATAAATATTGTTCACCGTGATTATGGCACAAGGCCATTCATTCAAATGCTGGGCCCAATGTGTGGATTCATGACTTGATAAGGTTGTATTTAAAATAATTACTTGACTTGTTAATTGAATTCAAGAAAATATCTTACCGTTTTTCTTTTTGCATGACACTGAATGTTGGGTTTGTTTTTGTTATAATTGCTCAATTCTGACACCGACAGCTCGACGCATGACTGTTCCACTTGTGCAGTATGGAAATACAAATTAATAGTTTGACTCACTCCTTATTCCTAATAAGTAAACTCTACTGTGTTGAATTTCATTTTGGCAAGACTACTGAACAACGTTCAGGGTTAGGTAACAAAACCTAACCTATGGTTTTATGGCACTTATATCAATGGCTAATGAAGCAATTTCAATTATTAATGAGATTCAGTGCAATTCAAACACTTGACCACGAGGGCAGGTCTTTACTGGAAAATTACTCTTTGGATTGTGTTTCCTTGACGATACCTGTTTATCCAGCTTAGATTACTCTTCTGACTCTGAGTATCAGCAAATGGCTACCCACACTCCCTAATGTACTGTACATATAAGCTAATGTTTATCCAGACTAACAGATATGTGAACTCCATTCTGTATCTCTGCAATAAATGCAAATATTTGAAATCCGTTGGAGTATTGGCTTTACAGACCAATATAGCAAGCAATGGGAGTTCTGCTTACATTTATTTTACCCACAATGCTTGACAACAACGCATAATGAGTTTTCATAAGAAGTATATCCAGTTCCCCTGTATTCACGCTTAGAAAATATTGCACTTAATCGGTTTTCGGACATACGATTGACATTGTACGTGTGTAGGATCTGGCACAAAGGCCCTTTTGCTACATGTGAGTATAATGGTTATCATTCTCCTAAACACTGTCAAGAGTTGAACAGTCTATAATTCTTGTGTACGATTGTGGACTCCGTGTTCCCAGCCATTTCAATCCGCTGACAGCCACGTGCGGTCTACTGTGTATTACCCGATGTACATATCACTCGATAACAACATAGTCTGCATGCGAATCGTGCCACGGTGGTGCTGTGAGTTCACGATGGGTGTAAAACCGGTTTTCTGTTGAGTTTTCACGGTTGCGCTGTATAGCAGCGGTCTTCTTCTTTGCGATTCTTCGAAGCACGATGGTCAGCTTCTGGACATCGTTGTCTTTCAGCTTGGCCTCGAAGTGTTTGGTAGAATTCGCAGGCAATACCAAGTATTTATTACCTGACAGGGATCGCGACGTGAACGCTTCTACCTTGACAGCGGTACAACTCAAAGACAAGCGGTGAAGCTAAACGTCTCATTTACAGCACAACGTAGACATTGAGATGTAAGGAAATCCATGTGTACAAGCGCTGAACTGCACTGCATGAATTACACATTGGCCTGACAATGTCTTGCATTGTAATAACACAGTTGAATTCAACTGAGTTTCAGAATTTTCCAAACTTTAGGATAGTCGAATTCTTGACATTTTATGTTGTGTGTACTTGCCTTCGCTCTAGGCCTACACATTACATTATTTGGAAGTACTCGGTTGTGTTAGAATTGTATATTGTCGCTTAATTGTGATTAAACACAACTTGGTCTATCGTGTTTTATTAATGTCACATGCACGGACTGCTGAAATTCTCAGAGTTGTTGCATTCTAAGGGGCCCAGTTAACAGTACAGTACATACCAAAACTCTACAAATATTATTGAATTTGTTCGTGATTCGGAGAGACAACGGTTGTATTTTAACCCGCCTCAACACGCATTGATTTTCTCCTGTCTGTCTTTTTCCTTCCCTTGCCCTATGATTTTATTTCTAGTGTCTTGAGTACCAAGTAGAAATACGCTTTAGAAATGTACTTTTATTATTATTCCTACTGCATGTGGTTACGCCGTGCAGCAAAACAGAATAATTCCACCAACGTTTAACTGCCGTATAACTTCGCCGCGTCATTTTATCCCTGGAGTGTTCCGACAACTGGCGTTTGAGCCCCCTTTGCTGAGCCTTCTCAGCCCATTATGACCGCCAGTCTCCCTCTGCCGTCCAGGAACTGTGTACACAGCCAAACAACACGGCAACCAACAACCACAACAAGCAGCCACGAGCAACGGAGGGCAGTGGCACTGACGGGGCCACATGATTGGTGGGTGAGTTCCTGGAAGGCGGGTGTCGGTGTGAGCCAGGGATGTTGGTCACCAGATGGGGTTCAAATGAGAGAGGTGTGTCCTTGTCTAACCAAAAAAATAACCCCTTAATACCCCCATTTCTTAAGAGTCAAGCGTTTTTACCGTGGATTTAACCATTGCAGTAACGTTTAGGAGGTGAAGGCGGTTGCGGCTGCACTTTAAACAGGACACCGGCCTCAAGGTCTTGCGTTCGTGGCACGTAACAAATGTGTTTTGCCCAACGCAAGCCTGGCTTTTTTGGTTTTGCAGCTAATGTTTTTAACATGCACAGTCCCGCTCTGTAATGGCACGTGACGCGGCTAGCGGACGTGCGCTCGCGTGTGGTCTCTCTGCGCCTCCCAAACTGCCGTGTGTGGCTCCAGTGCGGTCTGCTGTTGGGGAAAGGCTCCGGCGTTGTGGGGGTGTTGGAGGCTGCCGTCCGGATTTTTCAATGCACGTGTACAGTCTGAGCACTGTATGCATCGACAGCTGCTGCGGAGTGGCAAAGAGCGGTCGGTGGGGGAGGGAGACCAGGGTGAAAGAGACCGTGTTGGTGCCGTGGGCCCTCTTTCACTTGCCACTACTACTCAAAGCCAGAGACTTTTTAAGGCTTTCGGTGAGTGCGGCCGTAGCTGTCTGCAGAAGCACAAATACAGCAGCTCATCCAGACTCTGTGGGGATTTAGGAGAAATGTCCTCCAGGGAGAATGAAAATTCCTCAATATACAATACTTTTCCTGCCGGACTGTATGCTGCGGGTTTTTTTTTTTCACATTATTTTTCCCAGCGTGAATTGAATACCCTTGTATTTTTTAAACTCCCTCCGCTCACCCTCCCCCGCCAACTTTAAAAAAATGTACACCTTGTAACCCTGTTTCCCACATACCATATTTTTGTCATCAGTGCATCACAGTGTGGCTTTTTATAAGCCTGAGGCCCATGCCCTAACTCCCAAGGAGCCCAAAGATTTATGAAATGGAAAAAAATAACAAAAATCTACGTGAGACGCAGAAGCAGCCTCCTATCTGGGAGTATTTCCACACACCAAGCCAAGCCCTCTATAGGCATACCAACATCTCCCTTTGTATCGCCTTATTCAGCCAGACGGTGTTGACACAGGGTGCATTAGGCACTTGGGTGGGAATCCGAACTGCAAATAACTACATTTTATATGGAGGTGTTCCAAGCTCTTTTTTGACCGTGTAGGCAATTGCGATCCATTGTGTGGGCGGATTGGACCTTACTGTTAGCTCCAATACCTCGCTGGAGTTGGTATATTTGCCCATACCAGACTCGGTCGATAAGCTGATGTAAATTCCAGCTGGTGATGTGTGTGGCCGCTCTGTGGTGAGGGTTAACACTGGTGGTGGCACTGCCCACCTTGTCCATTTTTTCCCCTGCAGCTTGCAGCTTAAGATGCAGCGATCTAATGAAGTTTGTGGCACTTTCAGAGGCACTTGGAGATTTACATCAAAACTTTGCCGACTGTGGTATAAAGGGACTTAACGTGGCCTCGTGGGGCCAACGATAACCACCAAATGTTCATGGGCTTCGAAGACTGAATTTTATAGTGCACTCACCCAGACTTTAAATAGGAATACTTGGTTTTGTCACTATAACGATGAAACTTTATAACCAACACATAGGAAAGTACTTTAAAGTGAAGTGAATAATGTCTTAGTCATTGACATATTTTTTTTTCCAATAAATACCAAATGATTGTGTGGCTTGTCATCTGTAAAAGTGGTTGTTGCCTTTATTCAATTTAAAGTGAAAAGTCAGTGTCTCAATGTTCATTATCAATGGGGTAGCTGTCATCCGTCGTGCCCAGTGCCAATTGTCAAATTCCCATTTTCGTTGATGGGCAGTTTAAATAGATCGGTCACTTATGACTTTCCCGTAAAGTATCTTTGCTAATTATTGCGTCGAGAAGGGATGATGGCCTGCATTTACCCCTGAATGGGGGGGCTTGAACCCACAACCTAATAGCAAGTCGAGCACATGTGTGTTTTGTTAATGCTGCTGGGCTCAGCATATCTACAGGGGCAACGCAGTGAGCTCTGTTAATGACAGACCTCTCAAATTGGGACATGGGTATTGCGCCAGTGACCAGCGGGTGGCATAAGATCGACTAATGTTAGCTTGAAACCAGCAGGGAAAGGGCTTAATATGGGGAAACAGCTATGTTGTTTTCATTAATACCTTACAGTGTTCACACATGTGGCATAAGACTCGCTAATTTAACACATCTCAACATTCTCACCCAGCTTCTGTAAAGGAATTCGAGGTTGCGGTCAGATGTACAGTTATGGCACTGGTGACATCCGTTCTACATGCAGTATTCATATATTAATTCAGTGATGTTAATAGAATAACGTTAACGTCGTTTTGTTTCGTTAACAAACCTTCAAATCTGTGTCTGGCAGCGCAGGACACACAAGACGGCATATTTTTTTTAGAGTAATTAAATTAATCCAGAAAAGTCTCAAGCCCTTTTTAGTAGGGTCGGCCCTACATTGGAACATTGGACCACTACCCACTAAATACGAAATATGCTATATACCCACTTTTTACAAGATAATACTGAAATGTCCACAAAGACAAGAGACTAGAGCAGCGGTGACCCACGGCTCTTCGGTTTGCCCTCCAAAATAGGGGCAGGCAAATCTTGTTCATGTCCTTCAGAGCTCGTGGGTTAAGCGATAAGCAGACGAGCATCAGTTTGATCAGTCAACGGAGGCGTTGTGACAAGGGGGGTCACCCATGAGCGTGGGATTACACGCTCGATGCTAGAAGACGGTGCCGCATTTGACATCGCGGTGTCAGTGAGTTTGTGCTATGTAGCTCTTTTTAACAGTTGTCCAGCGGTGAGGGTTATAAAGCTGCAACCTCTCAGGGCACGGGGGGCTCTTTAGTCAGGACAATTAACCTAGGCAGCAGCGTGTCTTTGCACTGGGAGGAAATCGGAGTACCCGGCGAAAACCCACGCGGACACGGGGAGAACATGAAAACGCCACACAGAAAGACAGACACTCGAGCCGGGAATCGAACCGAGGAGCTTCCTGATAGGATGCTGCAGCGCTACTCACGGTATACAACATATTTTGGATAGATACTCTAAACCCATCCATCCATTATCAGAAACCACTTAATCCTGTACAAGTGTACAGGACCGCGGTAAGCCGGAGCCTATCCCGGCAGACACAGGGCGCAAGGCAGGGCTACACTCAGGATGGGACGGCAGTCCATCACAGGATACTCTAAACCGTGTTTGGCAAATCAGCGGTTGTCGAGGGCCCGGCTGTACCTATAACCACATCTAATCACAACAAGCGACGCAGCTCACAAACCACGTGGAGTGCATACAGAGCCCCTTGTCCACGTGGCCACTTCTCGCGAGATACGCCCCTGAGCTCGCGAGACGCGGGCGATTCCCCTCCCCACTCATAGCCCCCCCCAATCAGNCGTCTTGCCCTGCGCTCACCCCCCCTCCCCCGTCCCCTGCTATCCCCGCGTAGTCAGTCCCTCCCCGGCCAAGAGGGGTTTTTATCCGTGTCCCGCGGTCCGTTCACTCAACATCACCCGACTTGCTCATCGTCGCGCGGCATCGTTCTCGCCACGACTGGTGGCGGTTGTGTCGTCGCTGCCGCTCCCGCGTTGCCTCGCCGCCTCGTCACGGAGGACAGGTGAGCTGCTGAGCCCGCCAGGTTGATTGTGCGGATGTTGTAGTCACACGGGCCTCGGGCCCACAGGTGGGAAAATGTTGGAGGTTAAGAAGTCCCGGCGGAACGGTTGTGGAGCCGAGGTGGTCCCCTCCCCTATAGCGGTGACCGATCAAGCGCCGGTCGGTTAATTAAGCGAGTGGCGGTGGTCGGCGCCGGTAGTGGTCGTGATGACGGAGGTGGTGGTGATTGTGGTGTCTGCGGTTGTGTTGATGGTCGTCTGGTCGTGCTGCTGCTGGTGGTGTCTGTGGCGGTGATGGTGGTAGTAGTGATGGTCGTGCGGCGGCTGGTGGTGTATCGTCGTCGTGGTGATGGTGTCAGTGCTGATTGTGATGCTGATAAAAGGTGGTGTTTTGTGTCGTCTGTGGTGATGGTGGTAGTAGTGATGGTCGTCATGGTGGTTGCCGGTAGTGGTTGATTGCGTTGATGGTGGTGGTTGTGGTGGTCATGATGGTTGATCGTTCTTTTGGTGGTCATGCATGCTGTCTTTGGTGCTAACGTTCACCGTAGTTGTGTTAATGGTGGCACCTGGGTCTGTCCCATGACCTCCTTCCTGTAAGCGAGCCTTCGACACTGCGTGGCCTCAAGGTGCACGTGGCCTGACACAGGCGCCGTGGTGACGTCACCGCCACCTAGTGGCGAATGGCGGCGGTTGTTGTTGTGCTGATGGTGGAATTGCCGTGTGTTGATGGCTGGCCTGGTGGCCAGCGCGCTGACCCCCCCGCGCGCATCGCCTGGGTTCGACTCCGGCAGCCGGTGTTGTAAATTATTATGTTTATATATCATGTTTATTTAACACCAATAACTAGTAACGTTATTGCGACTGGGTGATGTCAATGGTATTGTTGGTTGGGGTTGTAAGCGTTGGTTGTGAGTTTAAAACTCGTGGCGGTTTCTGTAAAGCCGCGTGTTTATGTCTTCATTACAGTATATCACCAGTACCTTATCACCATCAGCAGCCGTGGTCAGTTTACTCGCTGAATGCAAGCCTCTTCCAATCCACTGCTATCTCACCATCCTGCGATGTAACAATCCACCGTGCACCTGCACATTAACTCATTTCATCGCTCCATCTCCTCGGAGATACGCGTTTCTTGGCTGCTGCTCCCGTCATTATTTTTGATGGTCTGTCATCATTCCTTCTAGCCATGATGTGTCCTGCCCAGGCCCACTCACTTTTCTTGAGAGTTTAAGTCATGTCATTAACCGGCGTATGTTTTCTCATCCACGTTACAATGATGAAAGTAATTTTGCGGCTTGTTGTGACTTCAGTCGGAGAAGTATAGTAAGTGAGTGTGTCCTTTAAACTGAAGATTTATTTTTCGAGTCGGGACGTTTTGTCTGAATGGACTGAGCGGCAATAGCGTCATCGCTATCACTCGATTCAGAGTCATCTTGGAAAGTGGTTGTTGTGCTTTCGGTGTTGGTAACACGAGCACTGCCCCCAGGGGTTGAACTGCTAGATACAGGGAAGTCAACACCGAGATGCATCAAGGATGGACTGGTCAGGGTCATATGAATGTAGATATGCCACCACTGGCTAGGGAACGTTTACAGATCTCATAATACAAGGTATCTTACAGTTCTGTGTCAACCCACTAGTGTGTGAAGGCCTTCCTCTCCAGGCCATGTCAGTCACGGGTGTTTGACCATACAGCACCGTGCTGGTCTGTGCTTGATGGTGTATGTGGGGCAGGCCCAGGCCTTGTTCAAATATCACTCCCCATCGATACCAGCCATGGCCGGGAATCAAACTTTGGTTGCTGGCTCCATACTGCAGTGAACTTGATCACTGTGTATCTGCGCCACCGCTATAGTGGATACTGTCCCCCTCCAATATTATTGGTATCATTTAATAAGGTAAAGTGGATATTAAATAATGTTTGGAAGTTTCATTCCTCATATATAGTTTATGCTCTGTGCCTTAAAGCACTTGGCTGATTGATTGACAAGCGGCCTGGAACTAAATTACAAAAACATGAATGCTGTCTGCGGTGAGGAAAGGGCTGTAATACAAATTAGGCATCTCACAGGGCATTGTATTGCAAAGGATTTAGCTGGGAGGCCACTGCAACTTAACATCGCACAGTGTTGCCTATGTCTGCAATACACTAGATCTCGGAAGCTAAGCAGAGATGAGCCTGGATACTGCATGAACTGACGACCACTATACAGTACACAGGAATCGTGGGCAACAGAGGAGCAAAACCCATGGTTGTGCTGTACTTATACACCCACATCTATGCTCCCCACCTTCACCAACCACGCGTACGGTAATGTGTTTCTCAAACCTCTACGTGAGAGGCCCTCATCCAGAAGCGGATTGGGGGGAAAAAAGGTGACCCGTACTCATACTGTATACGAATCGTTGGTGAACAACTGGTGTCGAGCAAGGCAATGTGGCATCCGCCTCTCCCCACAACTCTGTGGTTTGGATGTGTGTGTTGTGTTTTTTTTCCCTGTTAGTCGTGGTTTGGTTAAGCGGCGTGTTTTTGCCCGCTCGCTCCCTCCCTCTCGTGTTTTGTTTTGCTTGAACTTCTTGACGGGAGGCCGCAGTGTGTAAGGGACCCCTGATTCGATTCAGCGGTGACTTGCCACAACCCAAGGGCCACAAGAGTCTGCATCGAGGCAGGGTTTATTAACACTTCCAGCTATTGACATTGATCCAACGAAGACGGTCGTCTTTGTCATAATTTTTTTTGTGTTCAGGATGTGTGTTTTTTTTTGGTTTGTCCGTGTTGCATTTATTCGAAAGTAGCTTGAAATGTCAGATGTCACAAATGTAGAGGGGGGGGGGTTTGTAAATAGTTTGAAAGAACAAAATATTCTGACGTTTCAAATCCTTCCAGTATTTGGATCGGTCCAGGGTGATATTTATTAATAGCTTCTTAAAAATCACAGTGAAGTCAAATCCGCGCCTGGTAATTTATTGATCGAGGAAGACAGTGGGGTTTGTCTTGTGTTATCTTGTCTGCCTGCATCACAGTCCACGGTATTGTTTGTTGTTTTTTTAATTGTTTTGCTTAAAAACGATCTGATGAGAATGCCCTCCCCGTGGGAGCTGCTGTCTCCGCCTCCTTGCATCCAAGTCTCCAGCAGCCACTCTGCCCTTGCCCCTCTTGGCATCACGAGCTTTGTTTTGTTTAAAACGCCAACAACGCGCCGGTTTCTGATCAGCGTGTCTGCCTGCCTGTCCGTGTGTGTGTGTCCTTGTCGGCGCTCGTCTGTGCCTTGGTGCACTCTCGCGTCTTCGGGCCCAGATTCACGTGCTTGGCGAACATTGCCATTGGTCCAAATGTTGGCGAAAACGTGTCGATGTTTCCATCATCAATGGTGGGCCAAGAGCGATGTGTTTTGGCCGTTTTGTCAAGATGCAAATCTCTGGGCCCCCCCTCAGACTTTGCCTGTGGCCCTGTTTTGTGCGTATCTGCCGTTGGGTTGGTGCACGCGTTCCGTGCGCAGATTACACATCTTGTTCACAACCCTGAGTCAGTGTTTGTAGTTTACGCCGAATTTAATTACAACACCAAGCAGTGGCTGGGCCTTTTTACCGCACTTGGTTAACATTTAACGTTGACTTTATAGGGGACTGCATGCGTTTGGAAAGCAAACATGTCCGATGCTGTATAATATACTGTATTGCACTGTCCATTGCAGTACCACCTCTGTGCAGTCTCCTTTCTCATACGTTCACGTTTTTTTATCTGCTCGTGATGTTCTTTCTGTGATGGACTGGCGTCCCATCATGGGTATAGCCCTGCCTTGCGCCATGTGTCTGCTGGGATAGGCTCCGGCTCACCGCAACCATGTACAGGATTAAGCAGTTTCGGACAATGATGATGATGATGATATTCTTTGCTCTAGACGTAAGCAGATGCTCCGCTCAATGCACGAACTGCATTTTGTCGCGGTGACATTGACGTACTGTACCGTCTTAAAAGTGAACACCGTGTGAAGTTATAGGTCCTCTCGGCTGGCCCCCTCGTGCACATAAACGTGTGAAAAGCCAGACTGCTGGCGTTTCTGAACTCTCCACGGCGCCTTGAAGCTTGCTGGTGAACTTATTGACCCGCGGCAGCCCCAAGGCCGGCGCTGTGTGGAGAGAGAGCACATGGGCTGCCTGCCCACTTGGGTGGTGTGCGAACTCTTGGCTGCTCAAATATTTCCTTGGGCCATAAAAACTTTGATGCCTCCTTTGCTGCTCTGCAGAACTGTAGGGGTGATTAAAATACCTCGCGTTTATGCCTGCCTGTGCATACACAATATTTAAATGTAAACACGCGTGTGCGTGTACGCGTACACAATGCGAGTGTGCCTTTCCCTTGGCGGCCGAGCGAGGAAACTAGCCCGAGAGGGGGACGTTTGCCGAGGAGCCGGGAGCATCAGCTCGTGCGCGGGGGTTAGGTGAATTAGTAAGTCTTGGGATTGTGAGAGATGGCTACGGTTTGTGGAGGCCTTCATCCAACATTGGTTTGATAACAGCCGAAAATCGTGCAACTGTAGAGGGACTGACACTGTTATCATTATGACAGTCCTATGGAAGAGTGGTTGGCTGTGGAGACGTTGAGATTATTTAGCTGCTGTCCACAGCTTGATGAGGAGTAACTGGAGGCTCTCTCCTGTTTAAGGTCCACATTAGCAGACATCTCTGGTTGAATGTGGCGTGGTGTCTCCATTTCTGTTGGCTTTACAGATGTTCCAGGCTGTATTGACTGTGTGGTTAATGCACAGTGTGTGCCAGTGTATGTTTGGTTAGGGTTAGGTCTCATGGTGTGCCACCCCTTCTCCCTCCCGCTGCGTGCCTCTGACTTGTTTCCTTTTTTTCTAAATTCACCGCCTTGTAGAGAATAAACACTCGCACCTGAAGTTGTTTTCTGAGGATTATTTTTTTTTTACTTCTTGTGACCGTGGCAAGTCTCCGGTTTTTTTTGTTTTCGCTGTGTTCACAATCTGTGAAACAATTCCTCATACCTTGTGGAGTTTAAGCTGCTCAGTTTCAAATGTCTTTTGGTTTATAATCACTTGAGTGTTCACGGGCAATGATACTTAGACATCTCAAGACAAAGCGAGTCGCTGTTTTTCTACTTGCTAATCCTCGGTTTTATGAAAACGTGCAGAGGACTAGTTGCTGACCCCTGACAAGCTTTGAGTTCCGAGTGTATGTAAGTAAGGATTGGCGTTGTCAGACATGTGTAAAAAAAATATGTATAGATATTCCATTTGTCGATAAAAGGCGAACGTTTTGAGAGAAGCTATGCTCAATACGTGGCCTAACGTGGTCGACCACACTTGCCTCACGTGTGGCTGCGAAAACCTACGCAGCTGGGGTTTATTGTTTTGACGAACAGTACTGTACCGGAAACAACAACCTAGACAGCATGCATTCGTGAAAATATTTTTAATGAAAATAATAAAGGAATGTTTACAGGCAGTTGGGTCAGAGGCTTAGCATGCTGTCAGTCCGAGAGGGTTGGTTGACTCATACTGTTTAATGTGAGGTGATGAAGGAGGACCCATGGCCAGCAGTTGGGAATCGAACTCTGTTCACCGAGTTTTATAGCGCAGTTTGCTAACCAACCACCACTTGGTAAGCCCTCCGTATTTTAAAAACATGGTTAACGCTCTGCGCTACGAACCTGGCGACCTCAGCTCGATTCCTGGCCACAGCTAGTATCAGAGGCGACCGATATCAAAACAGGCCCTGGGTGTCCCCGTCACCAGCCTGCACTGACCAGTGTGGTTAAGTCTGGTGCAACAACACCCATGGCCCAAACGGTATGGGGAGGATCTCATACTGGATTGAATAACAAGGGCTGTAAATTATGAGTCTCATTTTATTACTGTCATCGCGATTATTTTGATTAATACACGCTGCGTAGGTGATTGCTTCCGGTAAAGTACAGTATTTTAAAATAATAAAACTCGATTTAGCATGCCGCCACTTGTAATCCCAAGTGTAATCTTCCAGATTAGGCCATGTAAGCAAATCTGCTCTCAAGTTTTTGCCACTATTCCGCACTCGGAATAACTCAGGTAATTTGTTACGTGCAAGACTTGCAATTCCAATTTAAGCTCGTGTGCCATATGCACGCGGATCTCAAAGTTTGCTAAACCTCGGAAAGCAACCGCGCATTGTAATTTCTCTTTTCCCACAAAACCGCCACCGATCTTGGTTCAACGGGCAAAGAGTTCCCCCGAGCCTCGTGACATTTAATTCAGTTCAATGAAACTTTATTGTCAATTCTGCCATGTGGGCAGGACATATAGAGGATCGATATGCCGCATTGGGCGAGTGAGCGCTGGCGCGTACGTGACCCAGCGGGTACCTGTGGTGTGCGGTTGCCGGCACCGTGAGCTGGCCGGTTGCCAAGGCGGCCCCCGTCTCTGTGTGCCTTGCAGTGGGGTCCAGCCAGCCGCGTGCTTCCCGCGCTTTAATTGCCGCCTCTCTCACTCGCCACTTTGTCAGGCCGTGCCGAAAGCCGTAATCCGTGACCGCGTGTATCATCCGGACTCGCTTGTAGGTCAAGCGTATTAATAGAACGTCCCGGCGCAGCACACAACCCGAAATGCCGCGAAACTATACCTTTTGGACCTGTGCGCTGCTTTTCCTACGTTGCGTTTGATGCTCGGCCATGCCAAATATTTTAGAATATGGAAAGCCTTACCTTGGTGAGTTTTTTTTCTAATAAAAACTCGGTAAAATAAGTTTTCCATTACTTTTACTCTGTGAAATTCTGAATATACAGTAATTTGATTGGAGGGTTTTGTTGCCTTTGTGGCTTTTGTGCGTATTCTCGAAACCAGTTCACGAGGTTTGCTGATGTTTTAGCAAACCAAACCAAATAATTGTGCAGTGTGTCAAATTTCAAAGGCTTATCTTGCTGTCTCCCTGTAATCTTGAAAAGTAATTTTCATTGGCAGCAAGCCTCAGTCAGTTTCCAGGTTTTGCTGCAAATGCAATGCAAAGAGGAGGGTGCTTTTCACGTTGTTTAAATTCCCTGGATTGTGCACAAACTATAAGCGCTTGCCCAGTGTGTCCACCAGATTTAATCTCGCCCTGTCTCAAAAACCATGCACCCCTTTTAGTGTTTGTTAAATTCATACTTGCCTTTTTATTCAGTTTTTACTATACTATTAATTTGCAATCGCTATGTTGCTCTTTAATTTCTCCATATCTTTTATGCGTTTCTCTTTTTTTAAAAGGAACATAATTATCAAAATAACATTGCGCCATAATAAGTTCCTTGCAACCCACACTTTTCTCGTGCAACACACACACAGAGAACCGGTTTAAACTGCCGCTATCCAGGTTTATCCGGATTGGCCAAGCAGTACTTTATTTATGGATATAACCACAGTTAGTTGATTGGCAGGTCATGGGTCGTTGTGGGTATTCACCGTCCAAGATGTCTGATCAGATTGAAAGGGTAGGCGAAGTTTCCGCTAGAGGGACTCTATACGTTTGCGTCTAGTGGACACCCATCTGCCAGCAGTGGATAGTGCTGGCAGTATTACAAGGGAGGATCTCTTTGACTGTGCTTTTCATGCTTTAACAAACACATTTTGCCCGTGAAATGTGAAAGTGTTTGGCAATAATTATTATACTGATCATTGGTAATCATTCAATGTAACGTTTGACGTGGAACAAATCCTGCGACCTGCCAGTTGCAAGAATAAACAGGAAGTGGGGCCAGATATGTTTTACCTTAACCACGGGTGGAAAGTTCTATGATTTGTATTTCTCCAATTTTTGCTTTAAAACCGTTGCGAAATTGCCATTGGTTTTAACGCAATTTCGTATTGTTGTTTATGAAGGAATTAAATCCGTAACCGATTTGCGCTCATGCTTTTAGCTTTTATTAGGTGGCGCAATAACCTGTAGGCTGTAAAATTTAACGGTCTGGAAATTCTTATTGCAAGGACCGTTAAAGAACACACTTTTCTTTAGGATGAAGCGGCATTTGCCTGCTTGCCTTGTTAAACATTTTTTTCACAGTTATATTCCAGTTTTGCTACTGGAATTATGTCATTAGACAAATAAATATATGTTTAGAACTCTAGCAGCTAGCAGTGCACTACCCTGTGTTGGAAAAAGGTACCAGAAGATGTCACAACTACTTCTGAAGTCAATTCACTTGGTCTCTTTATCAATTCTAGAGGGACATTTTGCGTTTGTTTATATGTCATTCAGACCAACATTTTGCATCGTTAGAGCTGAAATAAGCTGAAGTAAATGAAATCCCAAATTTATATTGACCGTTGTTTATTCATTGGTCACTAGCTTGAAACCACCAATTTTCTTAATCGAGTACTTATTGCCTGTCAATCAAGCCACAATTACAGATTTTATAAGATGTGTATTTCTCGTGCAATCATTGGTGACCAGTACGAGACCATCGACTGTTTAATGACGAGTGGTTAAAACCTGGATTCAAACCCGTGTGTCTCAGCCATGCGAGACTCAGCACTCTGACTCCGGTCACTTAGCCAATTCATAATGGACATCTCGATACAATGGTTAAAGTAATTTTCTGCAAAGTATATGTGTGTGTCCGCACAGCAGTAGCCTCCACCCACATCGACTCTCATTGGTTGGTGGGGGTTAAATACGTACACTGATTATGTATACGTGTTCGCACTGAGGATACTGGGTTCGAATCCTTCATAAACACTCATTTGTGGAATATTTCAGCTTTACTTACCGCGTATTGATTACTCTTGAAACTTTAACAGTATTCCGACTTTAAATTCAAACTTTTGCACTAGTACCCTCAGCCCACTTTAAGCAGTTTTCCGCCTGTATCACGTCAGAAGAACGCGTTACACGCTAGAAACAGGATCGCCTCGAGCATGGGAGATTTTCTAGTTGATATACATTTTGAAATTATTAGATTTGACATTCTCAACCAGTGGGTCGCCAGTGCCACCTTATGGCTCGTGGAGATCTTCTTCTTAGCGATTCTTCGAAGCAGCGCGATGGTCAAATTACAGTTTCCCATTTTCTTACACAGCCCCTTGCATTTTCATTGAACTCCGCAAGGTCTTTTGAGCTGCAGAGATCATACCCAGGGTTAATTGTCCCGACTAAATTGCCCCCAGTGCCCTGAGATGTAAACTTGCTTACCCCTCCTCGCTGGACAACTTAAAACTATTTACATGGCTCAACAGTTACTTCCAGCTTCAATAAAAACTGACTGATACCCAAGTGGGCCAAGTTGGGAATTTAAGGTGCAAAAGCTTGAGAATCTCTTGTTGTGTCGTAGGAATCTCGTAAAGCGCTTGCAAGCTCACTGGGTATTATTCTGCTAGAATAATAAACATCTATCTATCCGGTTTAGATATCGGAATCAGGAGGGAGCCCTGTTTTAATTCAATTCAACTTTATTGTCAGTTCTGCAGTTTGTACAGGACATATAGAGGGTTGAAATGCCGTTTCTCTCAGACCCCGGTGTTGGCATATATATATGGACTGGAACACAACAACAAAGGTTAAAAAAATCTCATCTCATTGTCAGAAACCGCTTAATCCTGTACAGGGTCGCGGTTGGTTTAAAAATAATAGGATAAAAAAACCTAAATACTAAAAAAAAATATTCACAAGTTAATCTAAGCTGGGGGTCGGGGGGGGACAATAACAAGGCACAGATCTCGAACAAAAACTATAATCACAACAAATATAGTGCAAATAGAACTAATATAGTGCAGATATATACGAAAAGATGTACAAGTAATATGCCATCTACGGGACGAGTAGTTTGCACAGCATCTCGCGGCTGTGGTAAAGTTGCGTTGCGCGGCCATCCCTCGGAAGCAGAGCGGTCGTCTGGAATAAAATAGCACGTTTGTTACCGTGAGATGTCGCCACACACTACCGCGTGCTACTGCTGCTGCCTGCGGTGGTGGTGAGGGCACGGCACGTTGAAATGCAGTCGCGGTGCAAGGAGCGGTCGAAAATTATCCTTCCCTGCCATGAATCACGTCCTCATGTTGTTTAAAATAATGTTAACGTTTCCTGCCCCGCACATCGGCCCCGTCTGAGTTGGGGAGTCCTGATGTCTCGTCTGTCTGTGTTTACGTTTAGTCATCCGTACAGTGCGGGGCAGGCTTGTTTTGTAAGCAGCGAAACGGCCACGTTTAAACAGAAAAAAAGTCAGACGCCACGGTCTGTGTTCACGTGGCTTTCGGGACAAAATTAATGGGCCTCACATGGTCAGTACAAAACAGATAATGCTTGTAAACACTACAGTTTAGGACACTGCTCATACTTTCACCTATGACCCAGTAACCTCAGGATGCACCCGGATCTCATCATATTTCAGAAGCATAGTTGAGCGTGGCTAGTGCTGGTGTGGGTGACCACCATATACAGTACAAGTTGTCATAGGGCTGCGGGGCTATGCTCTTGGGCAGCACCAGGGCAGTGCAGCGAAACCTCTCGTTGTGTTGTATGTGCTCCCACGTCTATGCTCCCCATCTTTACCAGCCCACGTTGACCAGCGTGGTAAAGTGTGGACAGTTAACCCCCACTATCGGCTTGGCGTGGGAAAGGGCTGGTACAGCAGTATATTTACAAGAGCTGTCCGTATACATGTATTTACCCGTGAGAATCCTCCGAATCGACCCGGTATAAAATAAGGTGTTTAAAGCTAAGGGCATGACCTCGTGCACAAATACATATATTGATACATTCAAGGAATTCGTGTGCTTAAAAAAATATACCCACCATTGGAATAAATTAATTTGGTCGAGATCATGTCTAGAACTTTGACCTTAACTTCACAAGTTGCTTCGTGTTAGTTTTCAGCATAGATACGTTATGCATTAAAGGTTTTAATAGCAAAACAGTAATCATGTATTCCTGTGCAGCTTAATGCACGCTTTGTATAAAAGTGGCCCACGGTGCTACATGTGCCAGTTGGGCTACAATAAGTCATTGTTGATGTGCGGCGTGGTTGGCACTGCCATGGTCCTGTATTGGTTACTTTTGGCAGCATCGATTTTCAAACAAAAGAATTACCTTGGTCCGCCTGGGTCCACGGAGCAAGTTTGTTGCCCAGAATCATCACGTGCAACCGTGACATTGTTCAACATATAATAAAGCCGCTATTGATTCTTATGAAAGCTGGGCAGAGTTTATAACGAGCGCCACAATTCGTGCCTGGGTTTTGGTTTCTGCCGAGCCGGGTTTTGCCTCTCGGCGATGCTGTTTCAATGTGCGCAGCCTGCAGCCAGCTGTCGGCACAGCCTGACTCTGCTGTCACCACAAGTTATTTGCTCTGGAATTGAGTGTTTTAAATAAAGGCATGATACATGTTCACAGGTTCATTATACAATCTCTTTTTATTCGTACGTTTGTTGTATGGCAGGAAATCCCGCTTTTAGAGCGTGCAAGCTCACCGGGATTTTCTGCTGTAATAATAAACACCTATCTATCTATCTTTGATACAGCGCCTAGAGCAGGGGTTTGCAACCTTTTTGCACCCCAAGGCCCACTTGGGTCTGGTCTCCACAGACCAATATGTGACACTTGCGGCCCACTGATGGGTCGCGACCCACCAGCTGAGAATGGCGGGCCTATAGTTCCTTGTAAAATCGGCGTTATTAAAATGTAAAACATTATTACCCTGAATTATATTTTGTTGTGCGTAATGCCAAGTTGGTCACAACAATGCAGGCCAGTGCATGTTGGTGAATGCAGGTAGCATAGGTGTTTACAAACGATTTAATTGCATACACTTCCTTCTGATTCCCACCAATCTCGCATCCCTTATTTCATCCTGTGCGCATTCCTTCAAGCAATATCCAGGCTCAGTCCTGCTTGGCTGTCAAGACCTGACGAGATCGGCCGAATTCTGAGTAACTCGGTCCCTAGGCTGTACACATCAATAGCAATGCAATCAGTGATACTGTTGTTGTTGTGATGCAGCAGCACGGTGGTCTAGTGGTCACCACACGCTCCTATGGGTCCTGGGTTCACTGCCTGCTCCAAATTTAACCTTGGCCCGCTCTTAACGTTCTTTGAGGGGGGGTAGCTAGCAAGTTATCAAACCCAGCGCATATTTTGTATGTGCACGTGCAAACAAACGTGTGCTCGTGAGTACACGCGTACACACACCACGAAACCCGCCACACACACACACACAGGTCCATTCATAACGCGTGCATTTCCTTCTCACCTGGAGGGAAACCTGAACAGAAATGGGATCGCAAACAAAACCCCACAAAAGTGGTCACGTTCACAGAGGGCCAGAACCGAGCGGGCCCGACCGCACTGCCTTTTTATGGCCCGTCGTAAAGTGCTTTTCTCTGCCAGCTGCACTCTTAGGCTTAACAAAGCAACTCCTTTCTGCATTTGTAAAACATTACGCCTTTTTTTTATAGCACTTAAAACAGTTTTTGTATTGTTTTTTACATGTGGCTAACTGGTTGTGTGACCTTATGTAATAGCGCACTGTATGAGTGTGTTCCTGTTTCACGTAAAGCCATTGCACGTGTGTGGTGTGTGTGTGCAGGTCCCGTACCTATGTCTCTCAGACAGAGCATTTGTTTTAGCCATCAGACAATCCATCTGATGGTGTAGTTATCGCACCGCAGACCTCGCTTTATAGTTTTCCTCCTCGTTGGAAAGCACGCGTGTAATGCTCGCGACTTGTTATTTATTACCAGAACACCACCGCAGACTTTCAAAGGCAAAGCTTGTTCTAAAAATCAAAAGTATCTGATTTGTTTTTCCGTAACATAAAGCATTGTGGTTTCCTTGCGGCGATAGCCATCGCAGTCAGGTACATTGGAGTCTGAAAAAACCCTGGCACAAAGATCGCAGATAATATTTTCTCTAAAGATTTATATTCTTGTTTTGCGAATTCCTTCTTTACCCAGCCGAACGCCGTTCATCTGACCCTGCGCTTCAACGTGCATACTGTATACAGTACGGCACGCGCGCACGGCAGATTTGCACACCTACGACATGCCAGGCACGGCAAGTGCGCCACTTGTTTTTGGTTTGTCGGAATGTTTGTGCCGCGACAGTTGTTTGGCGGGGATCAAGGTAGAAGC
>JAZEWU010000045.1:3139949-3152721 GCA_036362915.1 Geotria australis | reverse complement strand
TTTTTAAAATTCCGAGAATGGCGAGCCCGCCTGTGCGCGCGCACGCGTTGCGGGCTGGCTCCGGAGGAGAGTTGGCACCACGCGGCGTTTGCTGAAGGCTATTTCCTTTGCCCCGGGATATTTTTAGCCCCACGCATTCCTTCAGCGTGGATTGCCCCCCTCTGGCTGCTGCCGAGATGAGCCCTGATCGATCAGTCCACCACCCTTGGCCCTCGGCGGGTGAGGTGGTGGCGCGGTGCGGTTTAGTCGACCGGTTTGATCGCCCCACCGAGGTTAACGCCGGCGCCGTACTTAACGAGCGAGCGAAATGCGTTGTTCGGCCAATGTCACGGTGCCCGATCGGTGGCCAGAGGCCGATCGCTGGGGCTGTTTGGAGTCTGTAGCGGACAACCGTGCACGGAACACCCCCGCGGTGAATGGAACATTCCAATAGCAGCCGATATCTGACCCTCTCTCCTCCCCAGCCCCACAGTGCGCTCACCCCTTCACCTGCAGCAGCTTGGTTATTTTCTCTGCCACTGGCACTAAAAGGGGCTTGTGTGTGTGTGCGTGTTGCGCGTGAGCGTCTGTGTAAGTGTGCGTGATTGCATCACGGCCTGCATCGCGGTTGCAGAAGGAGCCGGTGCAACCTCGTCATGTGGTCATTTAATCCCAAACAAATCCAGGCATTCAGTGCATGAATAGCTTTGCTTAATACTCCCACGAATACTACTAGTGTTACCGTTGCATACTGCTACCACTGCCACAACTAAGAGGACCGCCCTTATTACTGCCACTTCTAATTGAGCTCTCGGGAAAAAAAAAATGAACTGACTTAACGTCAGATTTATAATTATCCGATCGAACTACCCAATATGTGATGTTTGAAATTCAACGTAACTTTTACACAGCAGAAACTGTTGGCCACAGCTGCCCCCCTCCCAGCTCCGCGTGCTGCTGACACATGTAACTTTTCGTCACGTGGCTGCTCAAGCTGAAATAACGCTGCCTGCCGTGACCGGACGTAACGATGAGACCAGCTCCTGTGTGTACGCTGGTGAACTCCTAGTTATCACGGGGGGCCGTGACGGATGTCGGCAACCTGGGAAAGCCTACATCCAGCAGTGGATCAATCGTGGCCCTTAATGATTTTTCCATCCATCCATCCATCCATTCATTATCAGAAACCGCGTAATTCTATGCAGGGTTGCGGTGAGCCAGAGCCTATCCCGGCAGACACAGGGCGCACGGCAGGGCTATACCCAGGATGGTACGCAGGCCAATTAACCTATGCAGCAGCGTGTCTTTGGACCGTGGGAGGAAACCGGAGTGCCCAGTGAATTTTTGGTTTGTAAAATGCCAGTCAGCTTCTTCTTCTTCTTTGCGATTCTTCGAAGCACGATGGCCAGCCTCTGGACATCGTCGTCTTTCAGCTTGGCTTCGAAGTGTTTGGTCAGCTGATATACCTTCCAGAACAAGCAGGGTGATGCAGCCATTCCCTCAGCTCAGTGAGAGGGGAGGGTAAAGTGCAAGCAGGTCCACTGATTGTGGCATGATAGCATTTCTGACCGTGTTAATAGGGTGCTTCATAGGTAGTCTGGTTTATTGATCCAGGTAGACAGCTGTCTTGGTCGTTATTTTAGGCCACGATTTTTGTCTTTGTGTGCTTTTATTCGAAAGTAGGTTAAACTGTTAAATGCTTCTAATAGACCTTTTTGCAAATGGTATGAATGGACAAAACACGATGTTTCAATTCAGTCCAGCATCTGGACCGGTCCAGGATGATGTTAATAGTATCTTACAAATTACAATGAAGTCAAATTCGTTTCTGCTCTATAAATGCTATTATTATTATTAATCCAGATTGACAGTCATCCATCCCGTCTTGTCCAGCTGGATCACAGACAATCATAATAATAGCATTTATAGAGCGCTTTTCAATAGTCGTATTATCATAGCTTTTGGTTCAGAGTCTTGACCTGCTACCATTGGCTGCGTGGTGGCAGACCACGAGCTAACGTGCAGCAGCATAGGCACTGTTGACACATCAACCCGTGTCACCAAATGAGGATGTGGTCATGTCTAACTGGGGTTGAACCTTTGCACTCTCACATGACAGAAGAATGGACGGACGGACATTTCGACTGGAGCACTTGGTTAAGTCTCGTGTGCTGTGTTGTGAAATCCGATTCTGATATGAAGCAGTCGTTTTTTTTTATAAATCAGTGTTGGCACGAACTGGACTGTTATTATTCGTTATCTAAGTAATTCGTTACAGGCATTGAAGTCTTCGTGCAGAGAGACGTTTGAGATGGACTACTCAGTGGTACCTGCCTCTGCCACGATCCAGGATTCACTTCCCTGCACTTTATCGGTGTTCTGAAATTAGGAGCCTCCACCTCAGGATGGGCCACGTGGTACCACAAACAAACCCGAAACCTATCCATAACCCTGTCCATTATAGCATTATCTTACTTAAATATATGATTAAAGTATCACAGTTATACACTTTTTTTTTCTCCCATTCAAATACCTATCACGTTACTGTGGCAGGTGAAATTATGGTAGTCGCTCAAATGCGGAAGTGTCTTGTGACATCACCCGAGTTCTAAAAACCCTCTACTGTGCATGCCCAAAGCCCGTCCTGAGTAGAGGCTCCGATTTCTAGAACACCGCAGGTGCAGGCGGAGTTAGTAGTAGTAGCAATGTCACTGCAGCGCTCCTGCAAGCTTAACAGGACTGGCCGGTCTGGCTGGTAAGGTGCCCCGCCGCTGCCGCACTAACTTAAATGTTTTGAGTGCGGGAATGCCTCCCTCCCACCGGGTCACACAGTCTAACAGAATGCTGCGGCTCCCCGTGCTCAGTTTCAGAAAGAGAGATGGGCTCAAGACGGGTCTGTCTGGGAGAGCCAGTCGGGTCGGACTCGTGCCGCCGAACAATGGAAGGGTATTATCTGCCAGGCCCCTCATCACAGGCCCGAGCCGTCGTCGCTTATCAGAGGACTTCCTCGCAGCCTGTCTTGCCGCAGTTATCAGCGGCGCCGGGGATGACTGGCGCTGGGAAATGCGGTTGCCACGCAGAGGGAAGGGGACAAACGCATCGTGGCTCTTGTGAAATGGGACGTTGCCATAAACGAGCAGGGGGACAGCTGCGGGACCTGACCGTGGGGTTGGGGCTTCGGACGTAACCGGCAGTGGCTGGCGCTCTCTCTCGTGTGTACCTGTCGTCGTGTTTTATGTGGGGTATTTTTGGGGAGATTTACGAAGGCGAGGAGTTTCCAAACAGTGGGAGGGAGACCCTGTTTTCACCTGAACTTCATTCTGTTAGATAAACCCCCTCCCAGGGCTGCTTTCTGGAACAAAATGTACTATGACTGCGCGTGTATGTGTGTGTGTATTGGTGCGATGTGCTACTGCGTAACTCTAAAATGTGTTTCCAGGTTGTGCCGCGCGTTGTTCGGCGTGTTGTTTCACTTCTCCACGGGTAGGCGGCTTCTTGAGTTACCGTGGTTCGGCTTGGATGTCCGATGTTTCGTTCCGCACGCCGGGTTGTCGGACATAATCTCAAAAAGTATTCTGAACTCCCTCTGTGGATTATGGGTACATGTACAGCCCCTGTGTCGGTCGGCTTGTGAATGAAAGCATCCGCACCTCGTGCAGGTTATGGGGATTAGAGTAAAACCTCGATTGAATGGACCTCTGTTCAGCGGATTTTGGAAGCAACGGGCGCTACTTCCGAGACGGCAGTCTGCGTTGGAAATAAGTCTCATTATTTTAGTGTTTTTAGTGCTGCGATTAGATACAGGTATTACTATTTTTAACGGTGTTCATAATATATAGGTTGTTATTAGATATGGGCAATTACTCTGTATAAAATATCGTTATATAAACATCCAGATTTAACGGAATTGTGGAGACCCGTTAATTCGAGGTTTCACCGTATTTTACTCTTTCACTACGCTGATTAGTGCTGCTCAGTGAGAAGAAAGAGAGCGTAGATGTCAGAACATAGTACTGCACCGTACAAAAACTTATTTCGGTGTACTGCCTCCCATTGACAATGGAAATGTATTAACAATGGTGTGTTTGAGTATTACATATTGAATAAACACGCGTGTAATAGGCACGTGCTTTTTATATAATATCTATTACCCATAATCCCATAATCTGCCAGGGGAGCCCATAATGCATTTTGCACATGAGTGCTGTACTGCACTGATCAGACCCCCTTGGTGATGATGGAAATCTATCGCCCATAACACATCTGAGTAGAAAGTCGAAACCATTCGAGTGTTTGTCCACTTCAACAAGTGCTGCCGGCAAACATTTGATCCAGAATGCTCGTGTAGGCTGATGTATTGTAATGTTTTATAGGCTGATGTACTGCAATGTTTTCTTTTTCGTGAAATATTACGGCTTTTTCAACAATTACTTTCCAGAAGCTGCCTTTGAATCGAGCATTATTCCCGTAAATTATGAGTCACGTTGCGTCAGACCGTTTCTAAACCTTCATCCTCGATCGCGGCACCATTGGCCGGCTTTAAGGCATTCATTCATTCGATTTTACAATCCGCCTTGAGTTATTGTTAGATCGGTAAACTAAGCTGCAGGACCAGGTAAGAAGTGCCAGTTGAGGGCCGATGTTGGGGTTGGCTAGTGCGGTCATCTGACAGGTCTTTACACTTGTGTATTTAAAAAATACACGTTAGCTATATGGCCGATAACATCATAATATATAGGAAACACTGTGTGCTAATATGGTGCCGGCAAAACCGCCTGGCTGCCTCCTCCGCCTTTCTGTGCTTTCCTCGCGCCTCAGAGTCCTTCTCTCGTCGAATGAATATCTTCGACATTGAATGAATATGTGCGCGTTATAAATGTTTTTTTTTTAATTCCCACTTTGATTAGCTTTCTAAAACATCTGCATTCATGATTGCCGAGCAGTGGATTCTTCTAGCCGATTGAAACTGGAACAAGACACACGACTGCACATTTATTCCTTGGACTGCAGATTGCATTCTGTTAGATAGATATAGAGTTTATTATTACAGCAGAAAAAAATACCCAGTGAGCTTGCAAGCTCATTAAGGGACTCCCGCGACACAACAAACATACGAGTTGCTGACAATAATGTTAGAGATGGCCATGTTAGAGATGGCTCTGTTGGATATCAGCAGGGGTGGTGAACACAGCTCTGACCTTCATGGGGAATAACGACACACATGCACACGTCTGCGTTTCATACGCACTGTACTGTACACATAAACTGGAGGCGGTGGTGGCTATGGCGGTAAGCCCTCGGCGGGAGAAATTTATATGAGGGGGGTAACTTCTCGTCTCTCGACAGACCCCTTAAATCTCTCCCTCTTTTTGCAAGACCCCGGGGACGGTGTAAAGTCTTGTCAGAAGTTCAGTTTCAAATGAAATTCGGTTCGGTGTTTTTCTCAGAATGCTTCAGCTGCCAGACCAGAGATGGATGCGTAACAGTCGTACGGCGTTCGCTTGGTGTACAGTAATTGCAAACATGAAGGCGAATTAATGCTTGGGGGTGGTGGTTGTTTGGCGTTGTGGAGCAGCGGTACAGCGGTGAGCGAACTGAGCTCTGAATCTGGCAATGGGAGTTCGATTACTGAGCATGGCTAACATCAGTAGAGAGCTAAATATAAACCGGTTCTGGACCACCTCTTTTGCCAACGGGCACTGGCCACTGTGGCGAAGTACAACTTTCTCGAACGGCATGGCATAGGGGAAGTCTTCATGCAGCAATAGATTGACAGCGATTTATATTATTTTGCTTCAATATATGAATTCGTCGATTTAAAATGTATTGAATTAAATAGGGGCGGCACGGTGGCGTAGTGGGTAGCGCTTCCGCCTCACAGCAAGAAGGTCCCGGGTTCGAATCTCGGCTCGGGGTGCCTTTCTGTGTGGAGTTTGCATGTTCTCCCCGTGTCCGCGTGGGTTTTCGCCGGGCACTCCGGTTTCCTCCCACCGTCCAAAGACATGCTGCCAGGTTAATTGGCGTACTGACTAAATTTCCCCAGGCGCCCTGCGATGGACTGGCGTCCCATCCTTGGTGTTCCCCTGCCTTGCGCCCTGTGTCTGCCCGGATAGGCTCCGGCTCACCGCGACCCTGTATAGGATTAAGCGGTTTCTGAAAATGAATGAATGAATGAATTAAATAGGTGCATTGAATCCTTGCATATTCCATGCCAACGATATATTTAAGCAAGTGGTGTGAAACATCCTGAAGCAATACAGATGAGATTTTTTAAAATTAATAAAAGAATGCGGTGTGGAATTTATATGACTAATATGTGCCTATGATCAAACCACATGGACGGCTTCCCAATCTTATCAGATCTCGGACGCTGGTGGTCCACCATGAGTCTGGGTGAACACCGTGCAAACATAGGTTGTAATAGGCTGTGGGGCTATGTGGTAGGTAGCAGAGGGCAGTGCATCAAAATCTATTATTGTACTGGACTTCTGTGCTCTTAAGTGTTTGTTCCCATCTCCACTAACCCACACTGAACAGCATGGTACAGTCATTTCTGATTAATTTTTCAGTAATAAGCAAATGTTTCAGCCATTTATAAGCAGGGACATTGCCCAGCATATTCAGTCAGGTCAGTTTTTATTTAAGCTGGAAGGAACCGTTGGGCATTGTAGCACTTTTTAACAGTTGTACAGCGGGGCAGGGGTTAGCACGTTACAACATCTCAGGGCACTGGGGGAAATTTAGTCAGGACAATTAACATAGGGAGAGGATGTCCTTGAACTGTGAGAGGAAATCGGAGTATCTGACGAAAACCCACGTGGACATGAGGAAAACATGCAAACCCCACACAGAATGGCATCCGAGCCAGGTATTGAACCCAGGAACGTCTTGCTGTAAGGCGGCAGCACTACTCACTGCACAACTGTGCTCCCCTATTAGGAGGTTGCATGATTGGCTACTTCATTGCCGTTCCTGGGAAATGTAATACCTGGCCAATCGTTTGTCCATGTGATGATACTTCACATATGTTCATGAACACAGCAACATCCTTAAAGCATTCACTGCAGAACCTTCTACACAGCTTGCTATTACCAATGCGCAAATCTGTATAATATTTTGGGCAAGATGGACAATGAATCAGTTTCTTAAAAAAATATTTCCTTGAAAAATAGATTGTCCCGTTTTGCACGCAATTGCACGTTTCTGTCTGGATAATTCATTGTGCACTGGAATCCCAACGAAATAGAGGCACTTTTGGACCTTTTTGCCATTGTACAAATAATCTAGAAAATAGTCTTAACACTTTTTTTTCTCATTGCCGGAAAGAGTTAAACCTCGCATTTTCTACGAAATAGAGGCATGTTTAACATACTGGATTGCCGGCTTGTCTGATTCGTGCTTGATGTGATCCGAGGTTGGTTCTTCCAGCGCCGCTGGCGATGCGTGCTGTATGTGTTGGGTATTGGCAGGGCAATGCTGTGTCCCGCACCCTCTGCCTGTCCCGTATTAACAGCAAAACCCAACCCCGTTGCTGCCGGGACAACGGTGAACACAGGGCGGTTGCATCTCGAGAGAGAGCCTCCAAGACTTAAACAAACATTGGGTGGGTTCAGATTACATGAGAGCCCTTCATTTCTTGGTCACGCTCGCAATGTTTGCTAAATAAATGAAGAGAGTGGCCTTCGTTAACGCACGTATTGCTTGCGCGTTTCGGTAATGCTCGCACAGTTGCAATCCATACGCTACATTATCGTCTAGGTTTGCGACGGCTAAAACAAATTAACGGTTTTGAACATCGCCTTGAAATAAGACGCGGATTTGTCCAAAATTCTCCCGGCAAGACCCTTAATCCGTTCCAAGAGGAGCAAGGCCTTGTTTGTTTTTACATCGGGATGTCCAACAAGAGTTCAGTTCGGCGCGTGAGTTTTCTAACGAGACCGACCACCCGTAAATTGCCGAATAAATTCGGCGCCTCCGCTGAGTTTGTGTTTTAGTGTAGAGCGCGTTGGCCTGACGATCTGCTTGCGCCGGTCTTGTTGGAGCCGGCCCTGTTGGAGCCGGCCCTGTTTTGCGTCCGTTGGGCAGCGCGATAGTGTGGCTTTCACGTGATGCGTTTCCAAAACAAGTGCCGCCGCCGTCCTCCCAAGTGGAAATATCCCTCTTGTCGCCAACTTGGCGTTTTGTGAAAGTTGGCCTCAAAAAGACAACCGTATGCGATGAACTCCAGAGTGACCGATGTGCGCAGGTTACTCAGGATCTCGACGATGAGTGTCGATGCATCGTGAGATGCGATATAATTTACGGGTGCTTACATGTTTAATCGTTGCGATTTGTGTATTCATCACAGAACGTAGCAAATACATTTGGCCAGATTTACATCTTGGCAAAACATTCTAAACACATCACGTTGTCTTGGTGATTTTTTTCCCCCGTGCTGGCAATAGAGATATGGGCATATTTTCATCAAAAATCTGACAAAAAGGACCACTTGCCAACGTTAACAAATGTAGCTTTTCATCTGATTTGCGCAAATTGGGCACAACTTCTTTTAGTTTTCACATGTGTGTTGTTTGCGACTCGTTATCACAACATTGTGAAATACATCAATATGACAATATCGAAGTAACATTAATGTGACAATATGGGCGGGTTGCCTATGACCAAATCTCTCGGAATGTTCCTGATCTCATCAGATCTTTGAAGCAGCTTTGAGCTGCGATAGTGGTCGGATGGATGGCCACCATGCGTAACAGGGTGCCAGGGATAAGTTGTCAGCAGAGGACAGTGCGGCTAAATCCATAGGTGTACTGTACACAATGTTTCAAATCCCTATGCCGTCTGCCGTCACCTATCCGCGCTGACCTTCACGGTCAATAACTCTGATAGCCTGCACGGTGTTCAGAGGTTCGCACCAGCAGGGGATTGACAAGAGGGGCTGTACATGTACGGATTGAGTAGTGGTGCATTTGGCGGTGCAGTGCACTCTAAACCCAGCAACTTGTTTGTAACTCTCTGCTCTACGGAGTAAACCATCGTTTTGGCAAAAAACGTCTCCAAAACGTCCTTCTTGCCAGAGTGGTTTACCTGGCCCTACCTCTCCTGAGCTCTTCAATCCCTGTGAAGGAGCTGCACTGCTTACTCGTGCATAACAAAGTCAGGTTCAAGGTCACCGTACTCCCTTTTATAGGTCGACCAACCTACCTGAGCGATGCGGCAGGTTAGCGCAGTGGTAACATCCACGTATCACAGAAAGAAGGGCCTGCCCAAGGCGATTCAATTTCCGCCTCGGGCGCCTTTCTGTTTGGTGTTTGTGTGTTGTCTCCTTGTTCTGCTTGGGTTTTTTTCTCCGGGTTCTCCGGTTTCCTCCAACAACAAAAAACCACTCATTAATTAAATGACTGATAACATCATAATATATAGGACGCAGGTGTCTGGGCGGGTTGGTGCCAGCTGACTAAGTGGTTGACTCCTCCAACCCCCTGTGGTTTCCGCGCGCTTCTGAGTCTTGAAGTTTTCAAACGAATAACTTCGACAGTGAATGAATACTGTACGCGTTGTAAATTTTAGTTATTTTCTTCATGAAACCTACGCTCATTTATTGTGAACCTGCTGCTTTGTTTGAAATCCACTTGGCTGACGACAGCAGAATGGGGTACTTCATCTGCAACCTTATGGTCTGGAACAGTCTGGATAGCAGTGACAATCGGCGCTTTGAAGACCGGACTAAAAACTTCTGTCTTTTGTTTTGAATAATTTAACCCGGTTTAATTTTCTCTTTGCCATCCTCGCTTCCATCTCGGCATTTTGCTGAATATGGCACGTTACAAATATTGGATTGATTGATATAATTTCCAGACACGGCTAACATCATTCGCAAGAAATGTTTAAAGCAGTCCTACCTCCCTCTCTTTCCTCCTCCACTACACTGCACCGAACAGCATGGGGAGGTTTAGTCAAAGAACACCCATGACCTGACGGAGAGTGGGGGAGGATTTCCTCCAGGGCTATAAACCACGTATCTGATATTATAACATCGGCACTAGTGGAATAAAACACCCTTACCTGTGGCGGAGCATGCTCCGTACCGAGCTTACCTTTAGCTGTGCGTTTCTGAAATTCATCTTATGGTCATAAAAATAAATGGGCAAATAATAAATAGAAAATTGCTTTCCACAGCTGGCCCTTCCATATAGCCAGCTTCCACTCTCTTCTTTGCAACGTTTTGCCTCCCATGTTAGAGGCATCAGGTGTACTGAATCTCAGTACGCCTGAGGAAATCTTTGGAAAGTATTAAAAAGTAACCTCTTCACCGACTCGCAACAAACCGACCAAGCCTGGCTCCGCGCTTCCGAATCAACGGGTGCAACGCGCCCGGAGAATATGCGCGCGTTACAACTGTATATTATTATTATGATGCAAATCGAGCCCCGGATACGTGGCGTCGAGCATCGACCGTCACGTGCTTTAACCCGCGACGGGTCGTTTCGTCCGCAGGTTTGACGATGCCGGAGGAAGGATGAGGCCGCGCGGACCGATCGGCGTAGCAGCGCTGCACGGCTAGCCCAGTCAGCTCGGGCCCCAGAGCGAGCGGTAAAAGCAGCACCGGAGTGAAAACCAGCCCCTTGGAAGGTGGCGGTGACAGCTGTGGTGGCGGCGGCGGCGGCGGTGGCGAAGCACGAGCCGAGGAGCGCGGCGGCTCCTGTGGCTGTCCGGAGAGCCATGGCCCAGGGGACGCAGCAGATCGACATCCACGTGTACCACGACCTGCGCGAACGCTTTCCGCAGATCCCCGAGGGCGTCGTGTCCGAGTGCATCCTGCAGGTGAGCGGCGATTCCCTTCGCGTGTTTGCGTCTCGACGCCGTGCGGCGCTGCAGTCCGTGCTTGCGTCGCGCGCGGGAGCGATCGTGAGCTGGCCGAGGTGGAGCGGCAAGCGATCAATTGGATTCAACTTTATTGTCAATTCTGCCATATGTTTTGGTTTTAATCAGTTGTTTTTTCTTTGGTTGTTGACATGCCGTTCTCTTCGCGGCCCTTGTGCAGCGCTTTGTGACCCTCGAATGAAAGGCGCTATATAAAATGCTATTATTATTTAGTCTTGTAATGACGGCGGGCTGAGTCAAACCCTGCCAACTAGCATATGAAAGCTCAACCTGCTGTTCATTTAAAATGTGGCAAGTGTTGTTAGTTTTTTGTGCTATAATACAAGTATACTATTGTTTCTTCCTTTTTTAACAACTAGATAAAACATCTGAGTATACCTGGGACATATTTTGAAGGTGGTAAAGGTGCAGCCTACACGTTACTCGCTCAAGCCATTGCTGGCAGAAGGGCCTCCACTAGAGGGTATTTTGGCCCACTGTTCCACACTGTCCAGAGGTCTTGGAAACAGTGGGGGTACCCCACCACACATAGTAAAGTGTTTTTGGGTTGTTCGAGAGAAAATCCATAACGTATACGAACACACCATGTGCTGAAGTGGCAATAAATTGACACATTCCGTTCACGTGACAAACACCTTACTGATTTGCTGTGTTGGGTGGAGGAGGGTTTTACGACACTTTTACGTGACCGAACCCCAAAATATTCTGTCATGTATATTCAGAATCGCTTTCCATAGCTGTTCCGCGGAAGGCCTGATGATGCCTCCAATGTGGGAGGCAAAATGTCGCCTTGGAGGAGGAGGAACGCTCGAAAGAGCAGCTTCGAAGAGCTATCCTCACTCATCGAAATGTGAAAACCTACATCAGTGCATGTATAATTTTGGTCGTGAAAGCCTTTTTGTCAAACCCCACCGCATGTTCACTGCTGAACAACCTTGTACCCATTTATACTACTGGGGGGGAGCGCAAGATTTAAGAAACTTGCAGCATTATTTCAAATGCAGCACCCGTAAGCTTGAACTGGTGAACTCTGGATTGCAAATCGAGCGTGCACAAACCATAACACTGTGAAGTTCAACCAGGCTTAAAATTATTAGGTAAAAAGGCTAACGAGAGGAGGTTGAAATGGCTTTTGAAAGTTAAACTTGATAATGAAAAGCAATGCTACCAGTGTGCCTAAATAACGCGTTTAAGCAGTGCTTATTACCCGTTACATATATAGGAAACGTGTACGTTGGCAAATAAACGTTGCTTGGAATTACACTCGTGGATAGAAAGAGCAACGCATGGATCACAAAACCCACACATGTTAGACACATCACGTTTACTGTTACGACAAGTCGGTGTGCTTGGGCAGGACATGCCGGTAGAAATAACGCTGGCCGGTGGACTAATGAGAGAGTCATAGCCGCATGTGCCAACACCTAAGTGGACATTCACAGCAAAGGGGAAGCAACGATATCCGCTTGTGCAAGGGATAAACAGATTGAGGGCGTGAGGACTGGCGATAAGTTCGGTGGTGGTCTTTATTCAGCAGTGGATACAGCATCTCTGATGGCTTTGTGTTTTTTTTTATAAATACGCACTTGTTATCATGCTTCGCTGAGTGGGGAGGATTGCTCTTCCTCCTAGCGTACACCCCTTATATATAGACTGCCTCCTTCTTCATTAAGTAAATAAATAAGTGTGCTGCTTTTCCCCGGGATACCCATGTGACAGTTTGTTGAAACGTGCGAACGCATTCAATCATTATACATCTCGTAAACAAGCCCCACCTGGCTGACTGCTTCTGCCATGCGCCTCCCCTCCGCTTCTCATTTTGGTGGGGGGTTGTGGGTGCTGTGGGGGGTTGTGGGTGCTGTGGGGGGGTGCAATGGGGGTGGTGGATGCGGCGAGGTTGGGTAGAGTCGCA
>JAZEWU010000045.1:3107143-3131675 GCA_036362915.1 Geotria australis | reverse complement strand
TGCCAACACCGGGCTCTGAGAGAAACGGCATTTCGATCCTCTATATGTCCTGTACATGTGGCAGAATTGACCATAAACTTGAATTGAATTGAAACGGCACGCAGGCTGCCGCAGCTGGGCATCGCTGCGGTGCAGACCCGCGAAGGAGCCCGGCTTGTTTGCGCAGTCGGGAAGTCGTAGAAACACCCCCCCACCCCAAACTCCCCCGAACTTTCCATCCTTTCGGGCTTGTAAAACACTCGGCCGTTCCAAAAACTGAAAACGACGCGAAATTCCTATAAAGATAACCGCGTGAAAAAGGCATGTTCCTGGAACAGCGAGCGGGTCTGGGCAGCCTGCACGGGCGTGGCCGGCGATACGGTAACCTAAGTTAACCCAGTGTTACCAAGCGTCCCGACCGAGTGCCTCCAGACTCCACCTCCGCCGCCCCAGCTCTTGGGCAATGACCACAAAATTCTGCGGATGCCGAAGACCTCTGGAGCAGCGTTGCCCAACAGGGCAGGGCATGAGACGACAACCGAGTTTATGTGCTCGAGTTTGCGACATCGGAAAGAGCTTTCCTAAACCTGGCGGGAGTTGGCCGGCCGTTGACTGGGTCACCGGTTTCCACTCACCCGGGACCAAGGGTTTTGTGCGATGTTCGCCGGTGGGTGTGAAAGCTGTGCCCGAAGAAAAGCAAGAGGGGACGCCGTAACTGTTGCCCGCTTGCAGACTTTAGGACGCCTGATATGAAGCAGGAATCTTGTCTTTTTCATGCCACCTTGTTGGTGAGTGTCAAGGGGTGAAGTTGCAGGCTTGCGATTTCTTGCTCACGTCACTGCTGGCCAAATGGCCTCTCGTCAAACCAAAGTGCTGTGCATGTAACATTAGAGGGAGCTCAAGAGAGCTACTGGTGAGGGCATTTGGCCGACTCTTCCATACTGGCCAAACATCTTGGATGAGGTGCGAATACGCACACTGTGTGACCACCGATCGATTATTGCAGTGCACCTATTTGCGTTGCAGGGTGGGCAGAAGTTGAGGGATTTGAGAAACTAGCACAATTATTTGAACTGCCTTGCTTGGAAATTAAACTCGGCTGCAAGGCCAGCGTGCTGACCATCACGGCAACTATTGCGGTGGTATTGGTCAATATCACAGCACAGTAATAATCTCACCCGCGTATGTATTGTAGGCGAAACACAGCCGCTGTGTGTTCAACACAATTTGCTTTTTCAAGTGGCACTTAGAGAAAAATAAACATCCACCGAAATTTTGATAACGCCACGAATTCCCGAGTTGGGCTTGTCCGCGTGTGTGGGTTTTAGCATGCGCCCAATTTCCACGCTATACCATTTACTCAATTTAGCGCGTTGGGCAGAGAGCGGGGCGCTGAGTGGCGCGTGTTTGCGCCGCACTGATAACGCGCGCGTGTCTGCTTCCCGGCGCTAATGCCTTCTACGGGCATGTCTGGTAAACAACGGGCCTCCCTGCCGCCTCAGCTGCGAGTGTGGTTAAGGAGTCGTTCAGAATCGCCAGATCCAGAAGTGACTCAGAATGGCCTTGTCGAAACACTGGCGAGACGGTGGATGCTATTCTCGGAAGTTGTTGGGAAATTCTACTGGTGGCTTGACCCAAATGTTTAAAATCGCACGTAACTAAATTGACAGAAATATTAATGATGTCCTGATGTAGATTTTAACGGCTCGATGTATGGGAATTGCTCTCAAGGGCCGCTATTGTAAGAATCGCTCTCCACAGCTATTCTTTCGGGATAGCCGTGTCGAGTGTTTCTTCACTCTACTTCGCAACGTTTTGCCTCGCATGTTGGAGGCATCATCAGGCGCGAAACAGCATGAGACAGAAGGAACACTCGACACGGCTATCCCAAAATATGAATACGTGTACCAGTATTGCAATGGGTCCAGTCACCCTCACCTAGCTAAAACAAGACACCCGAAGCGCTGATATGTGTTGTATCAGACTTGAAACGAGAGTAGCGTCACTGGCGGGGGCTCATTTAGCTTTAGCCCGAACCCTCATTACTGAAAGATTTTTTTTTTTAAACACACCACTTTCAGCAGGACCATTCAGTAGCCGGACGATGCCTCCAACATGGGAGGTGAAACCTCGCGAAGGAGAGAGGAAGAAGGCTCGACACGGCTATCATGAAAGGAACAGCTCTATTCTCACACATCAAGCCGTGACAACCTACATCATCACATTAAAGTATTAAAAGTCACAGCCTCGTGAATTTCAGGAATGCCGCCCTCTACTGACATCTCAGCCTCACTCGAGTCTTTCACCTCCACGGGGCTGCTGCCCAGTGGCTCCACCACATCGCGTGGTGAATTCTGGGAGCCACTCTGCAAGTCTGTGGAATTCGACACACAGCGAATACTTTGATAGCACACTTGTTTACACATCGGCCTTTGTCCTAGAGGGAGTATTTCAGAGGTGATCCAGCAGTATTTTATTGACAGGAACAGACTTCAAAGGGGATGCATCGCCAAGAATCAATATTGGTTTTATAATTGGAGATGGGCCACATTTGTTCTTTTTGTGTTGGTGTTTTATTTTACGAGTAAATGCTGGTGAATTTCAAATTAAATCGTACGTTTGCGTATATGCATGCATGCATGCACACACGTGTGTGCGCGGATATTTGGAGTTTTGCCATAACACTTTACAGTCCGACATCGAGTTTCCCACTTGCCGAACAGTGAGGTATAGGCAGTTATGGAAAAAAGGTATGACCTGTGAATCTTCAGAAAATTACACTTCTTCTTTGCGATTCTTCGAAGCACGATGGTCAGCCTCTGGACATCGTTGTCTTTCAGCTTGGCCTCGAAGTGTTTGGTAGAATTCGCAATACCAAGTATTACCTCGCGACGTGAACGCTTCTACCTTGACCCCCAGCAAATTACACTTGAATCACGATACACATAGCTTACTGGACAAAGTATAGCTTTAAACATGGGAACATGCTTTCTTGTACTTTAGAATTAAGCAAATGTACGCGAGATTGTGAACATCGATGAAGAATCACAGTTGCACTGCCCCCCGCCCCCTTGAGTCAATCTTTGATCCTGAAATCTGACCCTCTCATAGAGATACACAAGGACAACAGAATTCCTCTAGCTATAAGCTTCCTTTATTGAATGTTCCATGTAAGGTCATACGGTCGGATAATCGTTGCAGTAGCCCAGTTAGGGTATCGGTTGCGCCTTCTCTCCTCTCTCGTCGGACTTAGCTTGTTGCGCCGGTGCACAAATACAACCGTGAGTGTGGTTGGTTAATTGGTCAGGGCCTACATGTGACTGTCGGACACGGGACATTGCACCGCGCTTGTCTTCCACAGACGGCGAAACAAAACTGGAGTGACTTTATTTTTATCAAGCGGGTGGTCGAAGTTTGCGCCGATGGCTCTTGGCTCCGTCGAGCAGCCGAGCAGCACAGAGCCTTCGCGATAAATGAGAAACGAGTGCAAACAAAACAACCCACCTTGTTCCTGGAGATCAGGGCGCAGGTCCAACACAAGCACGGAGTTTCAGCTCGCAGCTGCACATGTGTGGAAACGTTATCAGGCGTGGAGCCGTGCGCGCGGGTGGAAATTTGATCGAGGCCTCCTCTGGACCACATGGCCATGTGCTTTTGTGCGTCGTTTGCGGTGGAAGTGGTCGTTTGGACTGGGGTGGGAGTTGAGGGGGCGGTAGGGTGGTGAGGAGGAGGCGTCGGAGGCGCGTCGGAGGTGCGTGGGTTTTTGCTTCCTCTCCACATGTTGGGCCGGGCAGGGCTAGCTCACGGATGGCTCGGTGGCGAACCCGGAAGTGAATGTTGTTTTATACGGGGCAGCGGAGCAGCGGAGCTGGGAGCGTGATGCTGCAGGGAGACCGCGTCAGTGAACGTGTGTGTATGAATGTCTGCGATGCGTGCGAGTTTGTGTGGGTGTGCCTGCCCGTGTGCACGTGATGGTTCTGTACACCTGTGTGGGTGTGTTGGTGAAACGTTGTGATTCTGTATATCTGGAGTGTCTCCGTGTGTTGTTGTGAGTTTGACTATGCGTACGTCTGGGCATCTTTACATCGATGGGCCTATGTGTGGGTGCGGCTATGTCTGTATGTGTGTCTATGTGTTTTGGTTCGCTTGTGGCTGTGTGCAGTGTGTTTGTGGAGGGAAGTGTTTAGCATACTTCTCCGTCATTCCCAGTCTCCGCTACCATTGGTAGCAATTAATATCATAACAGGTCCTAGATTTCTCTTAGACCGACTCACAATCACACGAGTAGTTTAGTGTTTAAGCGTAAGCTGCAGGGACACAGGCATGTGTGCTGATGGCACATTAGCCGCTTGTGCACCATGCAGGCCTTAATAGGTACTCACTCAAAGCACTTTCACGGCCAGTCTGTTTGAGTCAAAACGGAGCAGTCTTTGTAGCTGTATTGTGTGTGATTGTATGCATGTATATGCTTGTTTTGTGCGTGTGTCCTATGTGCACGTCTGTGCGTCCTGAAGTGTCGAGTGCATTCGGACACACAATAAATCCACATCCCTCTTTGTACCGTGTCTTAAAATGCCGTTACATTTGCACTCTCGGTAAAACCAAATCAGTTTTGCAGAACGACAGTAAACAACGCCAGGGTCTGAGAGAAACGGTATTTCGCTTCTCGGTATGTCCTGTACATATGGTAGAGTTGACAAATAATATTTAATTGAAGCCCACGTGTGGTGTGCGTGCGTATGCGTAAACGTCTCTAATTCATTGCTGTTTCTCCCGTCGTCAGAACCAGAACAACCGCGATGCATGTGCCGAGGCCCTGGCCCAGGCGAGCAACAAGTATCTGGACAGGGACTCGGAGGAGACGGGCAGCATGGGGGTGGGCGGCGGCGGTGGAGGCGGCGGCGGCGGCGGTGGCGTTGCCGGCAGCCCGCTGCACACCCACACCATCCACCTCAACGTGGGCAACGGCAGCAGCCACATCTGGCTGCACAACAACCCGTGCACCGCAGGGGTCCCTCCTCTGTCGAGCACGTCCGGGGTCGGAGAGTTGCCCAGCCAGCCCATGGGTCGCCGCGATTCGGCGGGCAGCCTCCACGCTTACCCCATCTACGCCGTCACGGGTGAGAGCTTCGCTGTCTGCCCGAGGTCGGGTCGCCTCGTAAACTCTAGCGTTAGGAACTCGTGTCGGCGTCGTTGAGGTTTAGTCTGGACCTATAGCTTGCGTAGAAGGTGACTCGTGGGACCGAATCGCCCGGATTGTGGGGAGAACCAGACACGTGGTCACGTGTTGAGAAATGCGTGAAGCTTCATCAGGAAATGAGGATTAGTGTCTTCAAATTGACGTTTTTTTGCTCATATATGCATTCACACACATCATTCATCTGGTCATCCTGACATTTCGGTTAACCGTCGCGCAGTCTGGTCTCTCTCATACGATCACTGGCCGTTGGCAAAAAAAAGACAAAGCAGCCTGGGCCCGGTTACATCTGCTTATTTGCTCTTACTATCCATAGGTTTGGTTTTTCTTCCTTTCGTGTGCACACAGAGCAAAGTAAAAGCAGCACTTGGTTCGGTGCTTATGTGCACAAGGTTCCATTTTCAGTGAATGTGAAAAAGAAAACGTGAACCAGACTAGATTGTCCATAGCCCCCGTGTGTTGTGTCCACGACACGTAGTGTGAATCTTGTGGAAACTGATCAATCATTCAATTAACTTTATTGGTTTCAACAGCGCCAGCTGTGGGCACATGGGAGGATCTGGCTAAAATGAACCTCATGCCAAACGTGGACCGAAAACGGAGCCCTGATGTACACATGAATTTGTCAAACCGTCAATCCGTTCGTCTTTTGACAAGAAAGGAAGAGAATTGTGTTGGGTTTCTGGGGAGCCATCTGTTTTTCCTATCTCTATTTTGTGGGCTGGGGAGAGAAGCCGCGAATCGTAATTCATAACCAGTAACAGAGAATGTAATTTATCACACGCTAAAGTTGTCTGAGATCTAAGCGTCGGTGATCGTTACGGCAAAACAGCCACATCCTCAGCAGGCCCCAAGCCCATGGCCCCGGAACATAAACTCCAAAGAGGCTACTGTATTTTTATTTGACTCAGCAGATTATTAATGGACCCAGGTTTGCATCCCGGCTCAGGTGCCTTTCCCGTGTGGACTTTGCATGTTCTCCCCGTGTCTGCATGGGTTTGCGCCGGACACTCTGGTTTCCTCCCACAGTCCAAAGACATGCTGCTGAATAGGTTAATTGGCCTGCTGACTAATTTCCCCCCGTGCCCTGTGATGGGCTGGCGGCACATCCTGAGTATAGCCCTGCCTTGCACCCTTTGTCTGCCGGGATAAGCTTTGGCTCACCTGAACCCTGTACATGATTATAATAATAATATAATAATATATATTTGTCACGCGTGCATATTCTCCGGGCGCGTTGCACCCGTTGATTCGGAGGCGCGGAGCCTGGCTCAGTCGGTTTGTTGTGAGTCGGTGAAGAGGTGACTTTTAAAAAAAAATTTGAAGGTTGTGGGGGGGCTGTGTTAGGCATAGCAGATGTGGCAGGCTGTTCCAGGTTGTGGGTGCCACGACCGAGAATCGGCGTTGTGCGTGGGTGCGGTGTGTAGAGTAGGTGCTGTGATGAGCTGCGTAGAGCATGGGATTGTGTTGGGTGCGAGTGGCCGGAGTAGTCATGCGAGGTATTTAAGGTTTCTGACAACGAGATGTTCCGCGGGTGAGTGCAGGCTTGTCGCAGCAGCAGGCACAGTCCATCAAGGTGACTCTGAAACCCAACATGCAGACGGGTCGTGGGACTCCCACGTCACTCCACATCCGCGGCGGCCTGAACCAGCAGCAACAGATGCAGCAGCAGCAGCAGCCTCAGCAACAGCAGCAACCGCCTCTCTACATGCAACCGTGCAAGCAGCCGTCCCTTTACAGCATCCCGACCGTGTACAGTTCGACACAGCAGCAGCAATCGCAGCAGGGCCCGCTGCAGCAGTCGCAGCAGCCGACCGTGTACAGCTCGTCGCAGCAGCACCACCAGACGTCGCACGTCTACATGCCCGTGTCGTCACCCACCAGCGTGTCGGCGCACGTGCAGTTCGCGCAGCCCCAGCCGCAGCTCGGTTACCTGAACTGCGGGCCCAACGGCCTGAGCTCGTCCGGTTGCTCCAGCCCGGCGTCGCTGCTGCCGGCGCAGGGCGTCGCCGCCGCGTCGCCGGCGTCGGCCGTGCCCACGGCGACGCGGAAAAACCAGATCGAGATTAAGATCGAGCAGCCGCACGTGCACTGGGGCGGCATGAGCGGCGTGAGGAACGCGGCGCCGTCTCTCGTCTCCCACGGTGGGTGAGGCGGGTCGCGGCGCCTGCCGAGTCGATGCGGATCGCTCGCAGGTTGTGTGTGTTGTCTCGCTGTCTCTCTCCGCGCGTCGGCCGTGTGTTTCTGTTTGACGCGGCCCGTCTGTGTGATTCGATGGATTGCGATTAAGCCGTGGTCGTCGTGATTCGGTTCAGGAGCTGGCTTGTTTGTTCGATTAGAGTTAGGGTTGTTCAATTGTGGCTTGCGCGACGTAAGTGACTGGCGAAGGTGCTTAGTAGTGGCCCGCTGAAATATCTCCTAACATAGAGGGATGCGTATCAGTGAGGTGAAAGCAAGATAAATGAAAGACAAGAGAGTTAGAAACAAGAGCCACAGCCTTCATGTTAAATATGACGTCACATGACTCACCAGCACTCGCTAATTTTAGTCCATGGGCCAGAGCGGAAATTGGTACAACCTCATCGTCGTAATATTGAGAATCATTCAAATAATACGTCCAGGGTGTCAATAGGTAGGTAGTTATCTACGACTTTCGAAAACATAGTTTATTTGTGGAATAAGACAGGTATGGAAATCGACGCACCGTCGCAACCCAGTGTGGATGAAAAGTTAGTTCCTTCGAGTACATCCAATAGCGTGTTTTTTTTACGACGGTTTCTCCGTTGTCAAAAAAGGTGAACGAATATATATTCCAGTTACTTAATTACTTATTTGTTGAGACCCCATGCCCAATGATGAAAAAGATACTTCGCAATTACAATGATTACCCGCATCTTCAAAATGTTTGGAATGCATGTCCAAAATCACGGAATCTCATAGGGATACTGTGTGCGTAAAATGTACGAAGTTCTGAGTTGATTTTGACCATTTTTGAATAGGAAAGAACGTGCCAATCTGTCTCCCTGAGCCCTACCTTATAATTGTACAAAATCGTTATGCGCTCTCTTGGCAGACTGCGCTGAGAGATAAGTAAATAAACAGAGTCTGCGTTTATTTCATTATTTTTTGTCAGTGAAACAGATACCTTCCCTGTTTCACTTCATTACCCTTACACATAGCTGGGTGAAAGTTGACGTCTGTAGATATTCGCTGCGTTCATCAGACCACCGCCATAACCTGTCAGAGTAACGGAAATGCGGTGAATGAGAGCGTGTCAGATTTCCATTTTGGGCCAAGCGTGGCCATAAAAACCACTCGTTTGCCGTGAGCAGCGGTAATTTAGTGAACATTTTTTGAATGTAGCATTCAATCGTAGCCCAGTTGATGATAACTACATTTCATTATTGTCTTAGGCTAGTTGGCTAAAACGGTTCAAATGTTTAGTCCACTCTTAGATATGAAATATCGGTGTGAGGAGCACGCAATCCACCCCCTGCAACATCAGTTCAGAATTATACTTGTGCAGCCGTTTTGTGATAGCCATGTCGGGCGTTTGTCCCATCTCCTTCGTGACGTGTCACCTCCCAGGTTAGAGGCATAATCATACATCAAGCTGTGAAAACCCACGTCAATATGTTATCAGTTCAGTTAATCGGTGCATTCAGTCAGTTATCTTGTATACATATTTAGCCAATGACCATGTTTGTTCTTCCACAGTTTGCTGTAGCCTCTTTCTGTGTTGCGTATCTCGGTGTACATCGTCATGGAGACTCGTTCGTGGGGTCGTCATATTCTGTTGCGCTTTGGTCTTTAATGGGTTGGCTTTGTCATGGTTACACGTCATGACCTTGGTCCACTTAGTCATCATTATAACTAAAATAACATTCAACAGTCTCCGTCAACAAATATTTTCATCGCAAATTTCGTCTCCAAAATTACCACTGCTTGAGAGCTTCGACAGGTTGCATTCCAAACCGCTTTTACATCTCGTGGTTTTATTGTTTAGTGACATTTCTAAGGAACTGTGACGTTTATTCCGTGCGATTAATTGTGCGCCCATTTCATCACGTACTACTTGTACCTTGGTGTGGATTGACCCCGGGGGCTATTGCCCCCTGCTGGTAGTGGCAAGTTCCATGTTGTGAGCGGAAGTGCGACGGTTAGCGCGCTGCGCTACAAACACGGCGATCCGAGTTCGATTCTTGCTCATGACCAATACCAGTGACATTTTTCTAAATCGGTCCTAGGCCTCTGCCTCGGTCGACTCGGCAGCCGGGCATGGTGCTGGTACCTACCCACTATAAAGACCATGCTGTCCTTTTATAATGTGCTCGCTAACAGAACTTGACCAGACAGTCTGTTAAGGCTATATGGGGGATCGCTCACCGATTGTGTCTCTGTTCGCTAACAGCGCTCGACCAGACATTCTGTTAAGGCTATATGGGGGATCTTTTACCTTTAATGACAGGCCACGGGATGGGACCTGGTCCAGGCGGTGGCCGTGGCATGGGTCAGCCCACCCTGCTTATCGCCACCTCCCCCGCACCTTCGAGCACAAACAGCACAGCGGTGACCGTCGGTGGTAGGACCAGCTCAGGTGAGGAATCTAATATTAGCGCGTGTGATGAAGCAACCGTCATTATCAACGTCGTCATCGTTAGGCCTGTGATGATGGGTTATTTAAACAAAATGAAAAGTCCAATCTTATTCCGACGATGCACGTATTGAATCATGTGCGTGGGACCAAGCTATTTATGATTGCAAATTAATTGCAAAGGTAATAATTGGTGTAATGGGAGTTAAACAAAACTTGAATATGGCAATCGAATCCCAATCCCATATCATGAAAGTTCATCATATCGCGAGTGGATTGAATCGTTATCTGCCTATTTCTTGTCAATAATCGTATTTCATTACATTGTCATTGTGAACATCAGGCAGCATCAACAATCGTCATTCATCTCAAATGTTTTAGTGTCGTCGCATGCAAGGCACCTTTCACGCTTTCGTCCCCAAGTGATTTGCACACGACCCAACTGCCACATTTTTAAACAGAGGTGCTTTTCTTTGCTCCTTAAAAACTGCAATATTGTTGGCAACAGTTGACCAGGTGTTTTCAGTTCCCCTGCTGCACACAGGGTGGTGAACACACAGCCCTCTGTTGTGTCGTATGCTTTTGCTTTGATTGTCCCGTGTGATTTATTTTTAAATCCCGGTGTTTGTGTCTTGCTGTGTCTGTCTGCAGCTACAGACAAAACTATCTGGCAGGGACAAAATGTGTTGTTTTTAGTTTCGACTTTTTTCCACCAGATCGTTACGGATAATGCTGCGTGTTTACAACAAAGTTAATGAGTGGTAATGAATGGCCAAGTAAAAAGGCAGGTTAAATGTGTACCTTTGCAATTTGATTTGCGTTTAACATTTAGCGTCAATGCTTGTTGTCAGTTTATTTTATTGTTTTTGTTAAATGTACATGCATTTGTCTCATCCGGATCGCATTTTTCACAACCGTGCGTTTCACACTCAAATCTACATTGCAAGGGCCCATCTCAACCAGTTCGTAACGTGGCTTACAAACGTAATGTATACCCTCGTATCCGTAGCGTACGCTTTGCCCGAGAGCTCGGCCGTTCTCCGGCTCGGCGCGCGCCGTCGCCCATCGCGATGCTCTCCCGCGGCAGGCTCCGGCGCCACCGACACGCAGGCGGGCTCCTGCGGCGTGCAGCCGACGCTCATCCGGCACCAGCCGCCTCGCAGCCGCCCAACCTCCATCACCACGGCGCCCGCCTCCCCCGCGCCGGCCCGCGTCATCGTCACGCAGCCCAACACCAAGTACACCTTCGAGATCACCGTGTCGCCCAACAAGCCGCCGGCCATCTCGCCCGGCGTCGCCTCGCCCACGTACGAGGTCATGGGCATCCTCGACCGGCTCGGCAATGGCGGCGCCGCCGATCCCGCCGCGCCCGCGCCTGCGTCGGCGGCTTCGGCGCAACCGGGCTCCTCCTCGGTCGCGACGCAGCCCTCGGGGGCGGAAGCCGCGGCCCTCGGGATGGGCGCCGTGGGGATGGCGGGAGGTGGGCCGCCGCAGGCCGGAGCGGCGAACGTGGTGCCAGACTACCAGGGCAGGGAGAGCTATGGCTCCGACGACCAGGCCTACACCCAAGGTGAGTCGCGCGCCTCCCGAGCCGCGTACAGCTGTCGTTTAGTGGGCCGCGTGCAGCCTTAAACGCAACCAGCTCTGCGGTTTTGACATCAACCAGGAAGCAAAAATCCTCTTAAACTGATTTGGAAAAGGAAAGTCTAATATCCATCCATCCATGTTCTAAACCGTTTGTCCTGGTGAGGGTCGCAGTGGCAGCAGTCCGTCTATTCTCACCTGGGCAATGTTTTTTTTATCTGGGTCAAGGTTCATTAGTTGTGCATAGCGTCCGACAGCTGAGAGCAACAAATGTTTGTTGTGGTCGTGAGTAATCAGAATGACGAGGTCAGCAAAATAGCATGGATCACAGTAAATTCTTATACCACGTAAATTATCTTTCACTGTTTCTTAAGTTCCGATCTCTTATACGCCTCTCCGTTAATCGTGCATTAGTGCGTCTCCACACACGTTGTCGATCTACGTTTCCATCGGCCTGCGTCTCTCCTTTCCTTTACAGTCAATGCCACATTCTCAGCATCCTTCATTCGTTCTCCACTTGGTGCCAGAGCCAAGGAGGGAAATATACCAGGGCATTCGGCACTGGCAGACCCGCGCACATCTTCCAGTGTAGCAGAGCATCACAGCACAGTCACAGGTTGTGCTTCCAAACACCACGCTTACATAATGGCTTGTGTTTATTTAAGCGCTGTGGAAAATGAAGACGCTATCAAAACATTGTGCAAAGTGCCTGCCAGTGGTTTGCGCAAGCCCCACCTTGTTCTCGGAGGCCGATCCATCTTTAATGATGGTATGAGGAGCCAAAAAAAGGGATCTTTTTCCACTCTTTAATCAATCGAGTGTCCCACCGACACCATAGGAATGGGAACTTATTCTTTCACATGATCTATAAAGAGCAACTATTGCAGGTTCAGTTGTTAGCATTTTAGCCCTTCAAGATTTTTGTACGTCTTCGAGTTGGTGGATTGCAGGTACACCCACACACCCACCCTCGGCCTTCACATGTATATATCCTCTACGTCTCTAAGGGGGATATTTGTCTTTGCGCGCACGCCCGCACACCTCCGCCACCGCAGCGCTGATGCTGCACCAGCGGATGCGCATGGAGCGGCTGCAGGAGGCGCTTGGCGTGGAGCGCGGCTCGCTGGAGACGCTCAAGGCCGAGGTCAACGAGATGGAGAACGTGCTCAACCAACGGCGCTTGCGGCGCGCCAGCTCCTCCATGCACCCGCCCTCCGTGAGTGATCGCCCCGCGCGCTCGCTCATCCGCTCCTCCGCGTCCATGCCAACCCGACCGAGGTCCAAAGTCGCGACCCTTGCCGCCCGCTGTACGCTGGCACCGCGGAGTTGAACTGAAGTTTGCTGCAGGAGCGGCATCATTGCGCTGTAATAACTAACCGCCCCCCTCCCTCCTTCATTTAATAATAATAATAATTTTCCATGTATGTAGCTGGGAGTCGGGGATGCGGTGTTTGGTTGGGTCTTCGTCCTCGCCTCCTGCTGCTCACATCACACTTCTGCGTGTGTTGATTTCTGTTTATCTAGCTCCCTCGTGTGCCATGCCGGCCTTAAAAGGTGCTCGCTAACGACACAAACCCCGGCAGCCTGCTAAAGGCTATCTAGGGAACCTTTATCTTTGTGTGTACGTTTCGCAAATCTACGTAACCTGCAAGGCGTTGCGTGCTGAGCATTGGATTACTGGTGTACACCTAATGCGTGTTCAGCGGTACCTATTGACCGGTATTATACATTATAGAGGAGGCCGAGTATGGGCTGTGAAAGCGAAAGGGGAACTATAAATATAGGGTAATTGAATCTTTAAATAGGGTCATTGAATATTTTTGCACAGAACGCGCAGTTCCAGTTGCACCAACTAGTGATCGGCAGGTAGTAAATGGTCATGTGCATTAGCCTTGCCTGGCCTGTAATTGGGCCTCAGAGACTGTGGCTCTTTAAATGTGAGTGGTTTGAGGAACACTGCCTAAGACCACACAGCTGTTGCCCTCCCTCTCTTCCTTCCTTTCTTCACCCCCACCACCCACCCTCTCAATTAGCCCCCTTAGCCCATCCCCAGCCCGAACCTCCCCACCACTTCCCATAGTCAGGATGTCCTGCCAAGAAGAGTAGGGAGCGGTGCGGAGAGACAGGTGCTCTGCTAACAGGATGCGCTGGCGTGTTCTTTTTAATGGTGGCGCCTGAGCCGCAGGCAGCTCATTACGGATGATTATAACTACCCATCCACATATTGCCCACCTCCGCATCCCATTACTCAAGTAGTGACCATTATGGTATTTAATTTTTATTAAGCCCAGCATCCTATTTCCAGGCTGCCCTGGTCTCTGGTGTCGTTGCGAGCGTAGCAATGGATGCGAGCGATTGTCGGAGGTGCGTTAGAATTGGCGCTCTGCGCGAGGGCTCGGTTAGAGCGGTAGTGTTATTGACGATGCCGCCGCCGTGCTTACGCCGAGAGTTTTTATGCAACGATCGCGTTTTCCCGCTGTGCTGCAGCTGGAGGACATGACCAAGCTGCGGCAGAAGAACCGGCAGCTGCAGATCGACATCGACTGCATGACCAAGGAGTTCGACCTCTGGCAAGCGAGGGGTGAGCAATTGCCGATTACTGACTGCCTGCTCAATCTGCACCTGATGATGGTGATGATGTTTATTATTATAGCAGAATAATACCCAGTGAGCCTTCAAGCTGTTTACGGGACTCCTGCGACACAACAAACATGCGAGTTGCTGACAATAATTAAAATATATACAAGCATCACAGACACGGTGATGATCTTAAGCTTTACCACCATGAGAATCGACACTGGTGCTTCATTGTAACGTACTTTATTTTGTATTTTTCCACAGGACCGAATTTTAACCCGGACACCATCTATAGTTTTTACAAGAACCTGGGCTACCCTGGGCAAGTAGGACCTGTCCCTCCCAAGGCCGCGACTCAAGGTGATGATGATGGTGTATATTATCACAGCAGACAAATAGTTTACAAGCTCTTTACAGGACTCCTGCGACACAACACACATGCGAGTTGCTGATAAACATTTAAATATATACAAGATTCATAAATAACCAAACAAATTTAAATCAACCAAAAAAAAACATTTACACGTAGCATTGCACACATTTTTCAAATAAAGTAGCATGGCAGTGGCATCACAGTGATGTTACGAGGGAGCCGCGCTGATGATCGGACATTCTGTTTGGGATGCGCGGTGCGTTGTTCGGCACGATCTCCCGCATTTCGCTTCACGTGCGGGGACCTTCTTCAAGCCGGGAGCAGTGAGGTTTTCAGGAACGTTCGTTTCCTGGAGAAGTTTCCAGCACGTAGGAGCTAAACCTCAGACATCATATCAAGCAACACGCGTTGGAGAACTGAAGAGCTAATACCTGCACAGCAGTCGTTTACTCGCCATCAAAGCTTCAAATTATTTTCGGACGGCTGAAGTGAACGTAATGACGATGCCAGAGCCGTTGGATTTGCAGGTTGCTTCGTTCCTTAAGCGGAGCAGCCTCGTGCCATCCAGATGGAAACGATGAGTGTCCACCGTGCCGATGTGCAACGTGTAGCGAGCATAACATGCAGGGGATGTGTTGCTCTTTCTTTTTATTCGGGTCACACAAATGCAAAATCTCCCTTCTCACTTGCGCCTGGCCTCCTTCCTGCTTTTGTCCCGTAGGAAATAGCTTTTTATTTTCTTTCCCCTCGGCTTCAGACTAAGCATGCGTCTGCTTTTATCTCGCTGTTCTGATCCATCCATCTGCTTTCCCCTTTCCGTCCGCCTACCTCCTGCCCTCCCACTCTCCCTCCCTCCGTCCTTCCCTCCCTCCCACCCCCATATTTACCTCCCCACCTTCCCCCTCTCTGAACCGCAGACTCCCTGAGCACTCTAGAGAGGAAAGCTCGAAAGATCAGTGTCACCGCAAACTTTAAGGCCGCACAAACGCCTGACTCTCCGGCGATTAAAGCGGAGGGTGGGTACGCATGGCCCCTGCGGCACCACGCTTGCACGCCCCCGCTAGTGTCCTGGCATCGATTGGCGCGATTATACCTTGGTTGACGGCCGAATTAGATGAACTGCCGAGCCAGCGTCGTGCACAGTGGGCAAATAATAGCGCACAGTGCCATCCACCGGCACGATGTCGACCTGAGACCAGGATAACCCGGCGTGAACCCGGCGTGACCCTTGTCCCACTTAGACAGCCGAGCTGACTTCCTCCGCTTGCTGCGTGTGTACTGTGCCGTTAACAGCGCTTGCATCGTCATTTCTTCACGGAGCACGGCCATGAGGTGTAAGTGATGAGGAAGCGACTTGAACGTGGTTTTTTTTGGGCACTTGTTACCACCTGCTGCTCTTGACATAGAAAGCGGATTACTTTTATTCACAGTTGAAAATGATCAAGGAAAAAAAAATCGTCCGTTTAGTTTTTTAATGAGATTGCATCGTTCGTTTCTCTGCTTTTTGTAATGTGATTGGCATCGGTGGAGGATGTGGTTAATAAACCAAATATTCAGAGGGCCTACAGAGAAGTCTATGTAGTTCAATCTTTATTTAAACATCGGACAGCGCTCGACTTATTCCTTCATTCTGCCTTTATAACTTCCCTTTCTTTCTTACAGCTTTAATGTGGTCTTCACGTGACTCATATTAGTCTTAGAGTAACTAACCTGAGTTGCACCTGCAGAGTACATAACAAACACTCTACTGCTCGTACTGTTAGACGTCACTCTGAGTTATCAACAGCAAGAGGGATAACATCTGCCACACAAGCACAATAATATCATGATTCGGTGTTATAATTTGAATCAAATAGCTGAATTGTGTGTGTAAATAAAAACACAATTGTAAGGTTTTTACCATCTCTCTCACATGTACTGTTCTTTATTCCTTTTCTATTTTTTGTCGTTTGTTCCGTCTCATCTGTAGAATCTTGTTCTTACGCTTCTCTGTACTCTCGTTTGTTCTGTATTGTCAATGTACTGTTTCATGGGCACCCTTTTCCTGCACTGTGCCGTTTGTGCCGCCGTGTTGCACCTTCCTCTTTCTGGTTGAATGAACGAAAACCGATGGGCTCTTGGCTGTTCTTTCGGGACAGCCATGTCGAGGCATCCTCAGAAACGCCTGATGATGCTTCCAGCATGGGAGGCGAAACGTCGCGAAGGAGAAACAACACTCGACACGGCTATCCTGAAAGAACAGCTTTGAAAAGCAATTCTCACACATCGAGCCGTGCATACCTACATCAGTACAACGGCCTCTTACGTGCACTTGCGTTCAATACAATCGACTTAATTCTTATATTTATCAACTGCAATTCAGAATCGGTTTGCACGTACAGCGCAACAAGAGGCCGATTTTAACGCTGGGCGGGGTTGTGCGTTATCAACGCGGCGTCGATGTGTCTCACAACGCGCGCCCCGTGTTCGTGCTCAGACCAGCGCGAGACGGACCGGCCGGTGGGCCCGGCGCCTCCCGACGAGGAGGAGGAGGGCTCGGCCTGGAGCTGCGTAACGTGCACGTTCCTCAACCACCCCGCGCTCATCCACTGCGAGGAGTGCTACATGCCGCGCCACTACTGACCGGCTCGCCACCGCCACCCCACCCGCTCTAAAGGGGACGTCACGTACGGAGGCGATCGGAGCGGCGCGCGTGGCACACGTGTGGCACGCGTGGCACGCGTGGCACGGACGGCGGTGGGGAGAAGTCCGAGTTTACTCGCCGCGGGCAGACCAGGCCGCGACGCACGTTGGGAACCCGGAGATTCGTCGCGCCGGGAAGTTGTCGCGGTGCGCGGCAACGCGAGGACGTGGATGAGAAGTGCCTGAGAAGTCGGAGGCCGAGCAGTGACTTCTGGCGGCAACGGACTCAGGAGCCGCGACGGTGGCCGAGCGCCACGGCGCCTCCCGGCGCCAGCGCAGCACGGTGTCCCGAAGCCAAAGCTTTTGTTCTTTTTGTGTTTATTAATAAATGCATACGATTTTTCCCGAAAGAGACTTTGATTTAAAACAAATTAAATGAAAGAGAATTTTGGTTAAGAGTTGAGCACTTGATGTAAAAATGCAAGCGTTATGGCTTTTTTTTTTTCCCCACGCGTGCAGATGTTGAAGTTGAAGCGGTGAGTGCACACGGTTCGGCATTAAGACCTTCGAGGGTGAACGCAACAATCGGGAAGTGTCGCCTTTGGAGTAACGAATGGACAATTGCAATCCGTGGTTCAGTGTGGGACGTAAATGGCTTTGCGCTGTTGTCACCTCATGAATCCTTCAGTGCTGCATTACTTACGATTTGAATTTATTGTTATAAAGATTAAGGGTTCATGACAGTTGCAAGATTATAATTATAATACCGTTGTTTTTTTTTCTGTCATAATAAGCACGGATTACAGACTGTATCATTAACGATGAACAGAAGGGTACTGGAATTATTCGTTAAGCACTGCGATTTTGGTTGAGAATCTTTTTCTATGATCACCACGTGGCCTTTTTTCAAAATGAACAAGTGGATGCAATCATTGATGTGATCAAGCCAAGACTGGCTCGGTACTTTTTTTTGTTTCAACGAAATGCTGGATTTTGCCATAGGTGTTGGCTGGCAGACGTATATATAAAAACCAAACGACGAAATATATATATTAAAAAAAAGAATAGCGAGGTGGGGTTTGGGCCGCGTTTTAATGTATTAAAAAGTGTTGAATAATCAAAGTTTTCATTAAGTTAATTCTTTTTGCAATTTAAAGAAAACGTACAAAGTATATTGATAATGAATAATAATGGTAACGTTGAACGCAGTTTTCACGCATGAACACACAGGGTCGGTGCAAATCTCGGTAGCGATGGTTCAGTTGTCAGGTCTGCATCTGCACAGAGCGTGGCTGATGTCTGCTTCTCATTCGACGCGGGTGCTCTTTTTTGTAACTTGTCGAGGAGTCAAAGCCACCAACCACCTCGTTGCCCCCAATCGCTTCCAACTAAGTTGTGTCAGGGCTGGGGCTGTCCGTCCCTTGTTTAACCTCGTGTAAAGCCACCTCGTTGCCTTCCAGTAAGTGCCTACCAAGGTCTGTTATAGCTAGGGCTGTCCCTGGCTTAAACCCCGTAGAGAACAGTGAGTTGACCAGGAAGACACTCGGGCCAATAAGACACTACCGTCTATATCTTGTCACTCGTGACATGGACGCGTTATGCAGGGTATTCAGGCATTACAATCCATCAGTCCCCCCCCCCCAAACATGCACGTAGTTATGGTCATCGTGTTGGGCACTGCTCTGTGAACTCTTGTGGCTACAGGTGCTGTCGGCAATGTATTGACGAGGGGTTTTAAATCGCATTCTTCGTTTGCTGCTGAGAGAATAAAAGCCACAAGTCTCTGGCGATTTACTTAGAATTTGTAAGTGTATATTGTAGCATTGTTTTAAACCACAGCCCTTGCATGAAATTTGAGTCAATAGCCATTGTTAATGCGTCATGATTATTAAAACAGGCTTCAATCGACTGGCGCACAGGGCAGCCTACACTGCAAATAGAGCTTTGCTGCCAGTGGGTCAGTGCGTGTGTCCCACAGTGCAGCTTCAGTGAAAAGTCCCTTAAGCACAGCTTTGAGAGCTGCATTGAACTCAACAGAGCTGTAGAGGTACATGGACTTGCAGCCTCACCCTAGTAGGAAACAGCCTTGTCCTGTGAGCAGGTCAGTGGCCGTTTCAGTTGGTGCTCACAATTCCTACAGCAGGGCCCTCTGCCCCAGTAAAGAATATTTCCCAGTGAATATACTTGAAACTGAGTGGGGTTTTTTTCGTATATAATTGTAGGCTATTTCTTGTAAGTCAGCAGAGGGCAGTGCAGCAACATCCATTGTAGTATACTATGCCGTCACGGTCTGTCGCTCCCTGCCTTAAACCCGAATTGACAAGCGTGGTGAAGTATGGTCAAGTAATAATCCCAGCCCACGCGGCTTGGGGGAAGCACTCATTCAGCAGTGGATTGATTAAAGGGCTGTATATTTTAAACATTGCAAGCGCGCAGTTATGCTGGCATTTGAAGTTTTTGTTCATTGCCTGGCCTTGCATCAAAGCGTTATTTTGGAGAGATGAAAGCGTCAGATGAGCATTGCCTGATTTCAAAACAATTCTCCAGGAATAAACATTGCCAATTGTGTTTCACTTGGCCTGTGTGTATATAGCTCCCTGGCCATCCCTGCGTAGACCGGCTTAAGTCACTCCGAGTGGCTCCTTGTGAGCTTTGAGTTTCCTATTCGGCCCAACGTGTTATTATTCTATGAAGAGACAATTCCAACCTCATTCATTGTTGCTGCAATACCAAGTGAGCCCTGGCCCCAATACTATCAGTTTAAACAGCATTTGGTAAGCGAGGCAAGTTTGAAACCTTTTTACCTACGAGAAGCAAATAAGCCAAACGTGGCCTTTTTTACGCTGGTGTCTTGCCTTCCACTTTCACCAATCACCCGTTGCGAGAAATGTGCATTATTTTGTTTAAATCAAATTTACGTGCGACCGGGGAAGATTGATGAACGTGGAATGCTGCACCATGGCGGGGTGTGGGATGGGGGGTAAGGGGAGGGTGTGGGGCTGGAGGATTGGCGTTAAAGAAGTGCTGGCTTACGGTTACAGAGCACAGCCTTTCTGACTGAACGATACTCCCCGATCGCTTTGGTGTCTCATGTGTCTTATTTACTCGGAACATGTGAAAAAAATATATAGCAATAAAAAATGCCTGTACATTGTCGTAAAAAAAATACGTACATCGTTTGGAGCATGCGTTTATTTTAAATTTATTATTATTTTTCTCTCGCCTGTATAGTTTCTTGTGTAAAAAAAAATTAAATTCATTTAATGTATGAGACAGCCTTGCGTGTACGTGTACTGTGCATGTCCCGAACTTGTCTCGCCAATGCTGGATTCCGCAGGTTGCTGCCATGTTATCGCATCGGTTGTATATTTACGACTCCGGCAATGGTTCCCAAAGTGTGCTCCGCGGCACTCCGGGGCGCCGCAGCTAACTCACAGGGGCTCCGCGGGATATTGCAAATTTTCGATATTTTTTTCATTCATTCATTCACTAAAGGGCGCCGTGAACCGAGAAAGTTTGGGAACCACTGGACTACGGTATACTTTGTAATAGCATCGGCCACTGTAATCACATAGGACCGTAATATGACAAGGGTGCAGCAATCGCGATATTTCATCGTAAATCAGTGTAGTAGATTTTCATACAAAATAAGTAGTTTTAGTAATTTGTCAGTGCTGGCTCGGTCCGCACCTCGTGTGCTATCCCCTTTCTGTGTGGAATGTGCATGTCCTCCCCGTGTCCGCGTGGGCCCAAGCCGGGTACTCTGGTTTCCTCCCACAGTGTAAAGACACGCTGCTGACACTCACCCACCCACGCACCTAGTCAACCAACTACTTACCCACCTACCCAGCAACCCATTCACCCACTCACCCACCGGGCACTCCGGTTTCCTCCCACAGCCCAAACGCACGCCGCTGCCGCCGCAGGGCTGCACCCGAGATGGACTGGCGTCCCACCTCGGGTACAACCTCGCCCGGCGCCCCGTGTCTGCCGGGACAGACCCCGGGTCCTATGACCCCTGGCCCAGGACCGACACGGCATGAATAAAGCCCCATGCGTCGTAATATTGACTCAGTGGGGCCTCCTATGTTAGCAGATACACGCTCCATAATTTAAACACAGTATGCATTACTAATACCGATAGCAGCGAACGGGACGACTTAATCTGCTCTTCTTAATTCATTATTTCTTCAATTAATAAATTAATTCCTTGTTTACGATCAAGGCTTTACGATATACGCATCCGCTTAACCCATTAATTACACTGAACCGCGTGTAATGATTTACAATGACAGCCTCGGTAGACCAATCAGAAGCCGAGCTTGCACACATCCCCGCCTACTGTTGGCACACTAAACCAATTACATTGTTTTTCATTCACCGGTTAATCCTGTACATTGTTGCGGTGGGCCGGAGCCCATCCCGGCAGACACAGGGCGCAAGGCAGGACCACACCTATGATGGGACGCCAGTCCATCACAGGGCACCCGGGGGCAATCCAGTCCGCGGGCCAATCAACCCACGCAGTAGCGTGTCCCTGGACCGCGGGACGAAACCGAAGCGCCCGGCGAAAAGCCATGCGGACACGGGGAGAACATGCAAACCCCCACACAGAAAGGTACCCGAACAGGGATTCGAACCCGGACGCTCCCGTTGCGAGGCGGCAGCGCCACTCACCGCGCCGCCCCGCTGAACCAATCAGAAGCCGAATCTGGACCGGCGCCCCGCGTCTTTGAACAAATTAACGCGGTAGCACCGCCCACAGATGCCGGTAGACCAATGGGAAGTCGTGTCAGAGACCATTGGAAGTCGTGTCGGTTACTTTTTAAATCTTAAGCCAGCGCCCACTACGGGTTGATTGACCAATCAGGAGGCGAGACTGGCTCGGGCATTTGTTTTGATCACGTGACGCCGGGTGACACGTGGGCACGAGGGAGACAAGACACGGAGTGAGACAGACGGGGTGAGTCACTGGAAGACGGGGAGAGACGGGGGGAAATACATGGGGAGACGAATAGAGACACGGGTTGAGACACGGGGAGAGACACAAGAAATGGCGAGAGACGGGGACACTGGGAGGGACAGAGGGAGAGACACGGGGAGAGACATTGGACACGGGGAGAGACACGGGGACAAGTGCAACATTTTGGTAGGAGGGGAGAGTTAATGGAGAGTTTGATTTTTGAATGTGCGAGAGATGGTGGAGAAAGAGAGAAAATATCAACTTGGGACGTGACGACGGCGAGCGATGCGGGTCGCGTGAGCGCGCGCGTTTGCAATCGAACTTGGGTTGCCAGGTTCACAGCGCAGCACGCTAACCACCGCTCGATTTCTTTATACTTTTTATTGCATGTTTCGAAAGTGACTTCCACTTTAAAATATCCTAATGGACTTCACATGCTAAAGAAGACTTTCAGAAAGAGAATATTAATCCCATAATACATTTTTATGAGCATGCCTCTTTTCATGTACCACTGGGATGTTGCCAGGAGCTCCTCGTCTACTGATGTGGAACGCACAAAAGGCCAGCTCTTGTGAATCTATTTTTAAGTAACACGTGCGTGCACAGTTTGGTGACAATGCATATAGTAGCACTTTTCCGTCCTTTGGAACTGGCGTAACATTCAGACTATTTGCGTTGGTGAATACTTTTGACTGTTTTAATGCATTGCAAAAGATACGGCATTAACTAGAGGTGTAAGGATACATCGGTTCATCGATTAATGTTGCTGCTTAAGCTTACGATATGTGAATCGCTGGTAGAAGAATCGAGGTTTTGTTATTTGTGTACATTGTAATTTGTTAATGTGATCCCTGCAAACACTAATAGTTCAAATCCAAGTGCCAGCCTATGATTAAACTTTTTTTTCAATTTTAATGAGATAATAATGATTTCAGCCCTACCACGAATATCTACACAAAAAACCCAATTATAGTTGGTTATGCACTTAACTTTATAGATTTCCAGCTGAGAATAAAAAAATATCTAAGTTTCACTCGTGCGACGGGCATTCGTTCAGTTACATTAACCCGGTGAAATTTCAACAAACCGGGACAGTCTAATTTGCGAGAGTACCCTTGATCATTGGTCTGTGAGCAGGGAGCGGTGATTGCCATGTATTTTCCCAATTGAGTAATGTTATTTTTAGTGGCAGGGAGGGTAGGAAAGTACTTCCCTCTGGCCCTTGTGCAGCGCTTTGTGACCCTCGGGTGAAAGGCGCTATATAAAATGATATTATTATTACTGTGTGGACCAGAGTTCACTTGAAGAGCTCTCAGAGGTAGCTCTGTGATATCCGCTTCCATGGGCCGTTTCTCTTAAATGAGTTACACTGTAGTGCAAGTGATACGACTGATCACTTTGATGGCATGATGGAACAAAATTTAGGAAAACGAAAACATAGGTTTTTCTTTACTGATGTAGGTTTTCATGGCTTGATTCATGATGGTTACGTTTTAAAGCTGTTCTTTCGGGATAGCCGTGTCAACCACTCGCCCTCGCGACATTAAACATGACCCTGAATCGCAGCAATGTGTCGAATCGCCAGGCACATTAAATCATTACACCTCTAATTATGACCTTAATCTACTGAATGTAAAGCTCAAGTGAAGCAGTTATACTGTGAATGTAAATACTTTATGCGAGAGACCACCAATCACCCATCCCAAAAACACTTTCTCCACTTTATAAAACCTCGTGCAGTGAATAACTGGTTGTGGGGCGGCGGTAGCAGAAGCAGTAAAGCTGTGCATCGCTCGGACATGTAGTATTTAAGGAGCCGTTGAGATTAATAGCGCGTGAGTAAATCGTAAGCGCCGATGTGGAGTGAGCCTTGGCAGGTAGCGTAATGGGGCCCTCGGAGAGACAGCGACTCCCTCCTCACTCCCACGCCATGATGACCCGGCTAAATGTGATGAATATTCCTCTGTTGGTTTTGCTGCACACATGCGCGCGCACACACAAACGGAGCGTAAGGGTTCAGTAGTCGCGGACACATTGTGTGGTGCAGGGTGCATTGTACGGTGGTGCTTATAACGCTGTAACAGGACCCTCTGTATGCTTCTTTCATATGGTGGGGGATTGATTGGCTTAGTCGATAAGTTCGTCTCGAGGTTGGCGAGTTGGCCAGTCGATGGCTGTCAGAAGGAGCCTAGGGAATAGCTGCTGGGGAATGATCGATGTCCAATCTCTTTAATTGGCTGCAATTTAATTAACCAAGAATTACCAACGTGACTGACGATGCATTGTGAAATTGTGCTTTGTTATAATAACTGTTGCAAGATATTAATTAGGATTTTTGTTTTTGTGCTAATGCATGATTATGAATCAGGAGTTTCTGATTAAATTCTACCACCGTGAGCTACTCTTTAAAACATGATGCAGCCGTTAATGCCCACTGCCCACATAGGCATGCGTCGGAGTATGGCTGCAGATACATTGTGGGCGGTTAGAAGCTGTTAAGCAAAATTCATGGTTGCAATGTACTATCTTGTCTAGTCAATGCTCCTTATCTTCAACCTACACTAACCAGCATGGTGAAGTATGGTAAAAATTGCTCCCACGATACAAACAGCATGGTAGGGTGCTCATCCAGCAGTGGATTGA
>JAZEWU010000045.1:3094672-3107043 GCA_036362915.1 Geotria australis | reverse complement strand
AACAAAACCTCGATTCACGATAACTATCCACTATGTCCTAATATTGTTAGATACATGCTGTTATGTCCGATGTCTCTCTTAGCACCGAGTACTGGGCACATTCTTACAGAAATTCCTTGACGCCACCCTTGGCGATTCTCGCAGACATAGGTAAATCTCATAGGTAATCACCATGTGAAAATCTCAATTCACTTGAATGGGATGGCTAAAATCCCTTAAATTAAAAGGACAGTGTGCCATCTAGTGGTGCTATTCGAAATCTCCACGAGCAGACTCCCATCCAATTCAATGGAGACCGACTGAATAATTGAAAAGCATGGGGAATTATGGACCATTCGTAAGCTGTTAAAATAATTGGCAAACTCGAGCAGAGACAATTCATCAGCCACTTAAACGTTTAAAGCCATCTAACCACACTCCGTGAGCCACAAAACAAACTGTGAGTGATTAACTGCGCCGCCGCTAATCACTCAGTTTTTATTTAAGCTGCTTGGACCCGTTTAGCTACGTAGCTCTCTTTAACGGTTCTCCAGCGGGGAGGGCTAAGCAAGTTACATCATCTCAGGGTACGGGTGGGGGGGGGAAATTTTAGCCAGGACAATTAACCAAATCTTCAGAGAGTGCCAGCAGTGTGTATCGGCGCGGTGCCACTCACCAGCGGAAATATCTGCGCCCGTCGTACTCCCCGTCGTGGCGGCTGGTGTCGGCCTCCCCCTCCATCTCGATGCCCAGGTAGGAGCCCTCCCGCCCCGGCAGGTAGCCCAAGTACTTGACGGTACCGTGCGCCACCCGACCCCCTGAGCGCGTGAACTTGACCCTTTGACCCACGCGCATGTCGCCAGCCGAACGCGGAGCGAAGGGCCGACCGCGAGGGCTCGTGTCGCCAACGAACCTGGAGAACGCGGGGACGGTGCTGTTAGTGCACCGGTGCGTCAACCTACAGCCTTAATCATTACATTTTTGTTGCTTTGGTTTTTATTACTTGTTTTTTATGTCGTTGTTGACATGACGTTCTCTCCGCGGCCCTTGTGCAGCGCTTTGTGACCCTCGGGTGAAAGGCGCTCTATAAAATGCTATTATTATTATTACACTTCTGTCACAGCCGAGCCAGCACGGTGACCTTCCTGGTCTGTGTGGTTTTCCACTAGGTGTTTACCTTACCGAGCTAGTCCATTGTGCGCCACCTCGTGGTCCATATAGACCGTACCCAAGTTGGCCTTGAGGTGCAAAAGATTGAGAACCCCTAGTGTGTGTAGTCAATGTATAGAGGGTGTCTCAACAGCGTACTCGCTCATTCACCCTCCAATTGTGTTCATCTTCAGTTGACCTGTACCCTATATCGCATCAATCATGGGTGTTAGCGCTTGTAACATTCGTCCAACATTGTGCATGCAAAGTCCTTTTGTCAATTCACCGCTATTTGATGCTCCCCCCACGCCACGTGGGTATTGGAGGTTTTTGAGAATGTCACTGGTGTCTGTGCGGGATGGTGAAGGTGAGCTGCATAGACGAGAAGTACGGTGCAATGGATTTTTCTGAACTGCCGTCTCCTGCTCACCACAAATCCGGACAGCCTATAGCAACCCGCGGTTCATAGTGGTGAACCAAGCAACGTTCATGCTCAAACCAGCTTCCCAGTAAACCTGCAACGTTCAGCCAACATTGGCGTGTGGTTGTAACCGTTGGACGAACATTGACCCCGCAACGTTCCACGTTCATTGGGCCGGCTTCCGAGACCCCGGTGAGATCGGGCACATTCCGGGTCATTTGCTCACAGTCCCACGTTCACAGTCTCAGCAATTCCACACACCCAGTGTTATTGAAATAGGACCCGTGTAACTCTAACGCGTGCTTTTCCCGGCTGCAAATCGTTCCTCCCCCCTCTCACAGAGCATGGCTCGCAAACGGAGCCTCCTGCCGCGCGGCCTCACCGGCTGGTCGACAGGGGAGTGCTTGACCGGCTGGCGGCCGAGCCGACCAGCGTGCTGATCGACTCGCTCCGGGCCGGGCACCCCCGCGGCGCCGATGACGACACCGAGACGTTGTCGGCGGAGAGGGCCCTGCTCTGGGCGAGCGGCACCACCCGCGTGACCTCTGAACCGGGAGGTCTGACGGTTGGCGGTCGCGCGGACACTGGGGACCCTGCCCGGGTGATTTCTGCAAATGGAATTCGATGTTAGAGCAGGTGTTGTCTTAAAGGTGGGGATTTGACCACTGTGGAGGAGAGACAGTTGCATTGTACGGACACGGCTCGCTCTTGAGTACAGTCAAGGACTGGCTATTCAGACCCTGGTTACCCGTTATTTGTAATTTGTTCATTATCAGTACCTACTTAATCCTGTACAGGGTCGCGAGGGGGGCCGGAGCTTATCCCAGCAGACACAGGGTGCAAGACAGGGCCATGCTCATGATTGGACGCCAGTCCATCGCAGGCCCCCTGGGGCAATTTAGTCCGGCCAGTTAACCTAGCCAGCAGCATGTCGTTGCACTGTGGGAGCAAACCAGCTGCCGTTTTTCATTTTCTAATTTATAACTTATTTTCGACAAACGTCCTGAGGACCCGTCACCAACCATCGAACACCGACGCCTGGGCCAACCCAGGCGTTGCTGTTGCACGGCCCGCACACTCGATGGCTACTCCGCAGCTTGCCCGTTCACCCTATCGCGCGGGAACGAGCGAGCGAGCAACACACTCACCGGCGATCAACGCCGCGTCCCCGTGCCGCGCACCGGGTCCGATCGGCGCGGCCTCCGCGATCTCAAACCCCGTGAGCAGTTCGTCCGTCAGGTCGCTGCTGGCCACCGACGCCGGGGAGGCGCACACGAGGGCCGAACGCACCTCCGGCGGGCACAGCGCTGCAAAGACAAAGATCCCCCGTACGGCCATCAACAGACCGGACTGTGGGAGGCAACCGGAGTACTCGTTGAAAACCCACGGGGACACAGGAAGAATATACAAACTCCGCACAGAAAGGTACCCAACCTTGGAATAGAACTCAGGACCTTATCGCTGCTCACTGCGCCACCATGCCGCCCTAGTAATGCGTTAGTCAATGCCGTGATATCATTCGGAAAAAAAAACCTCGGCAATTGTGTGCCGGTACAAAATGTCCCAAATTTGAAATATCCCACCGCAAATTATTCAGTTGGAATTGCACATAGCAGCTTCGCTCCCTGCTGTGAAACTAGTGCAGACTGTCTGTGCACCACACCGCCTTCCTTCATGTTAGCCTTACGCTATAAGCAGGGCGTGAACACAAGTACCCTGTGATGCTTGTGATTCCCCACCGCAGCCGCTCGATCGAAACATGTTGCAGAAAAGGCTTTGGATGTGTGAAGTGGGCACCTTCTGCTTGTGAAACGGAAGCCACTGCTGAACGTATTCTTGCACACGTACGTGCACATATACGTTTGCGTACCGCAGAGACTCTCACGCCCAGTGTGTACACTTGTATGTCAACATCACTGGCGGTGCACGGTTCTCTATGGTGAACGGTGCCGCAGCTGTTGTGGGGTTTTTTTACGTAAACAGCAGCCGCCGGAGCCGCTGAGATCCCATCTTTGAGTTTAAATCTGTGGGTTTTGTGTTGATGATGTTGTTCCCTTTTAAAAGGCTGTTCATATCAGCTGTGAACGGTCAGTGGGCGACGTGTGAATCTTACCACCGTCCCACGCAGAGAAGTCGGGGTTCGTGTTCGCCTCGGTGCCTTGGCTTATAAACCTGACGGTTACCAAACAACGCCGCGCGTTAGTTCATCATCGTTCAGTCAGTCAGTTTTAATTTAAGCTGGAAGGCACCGTTGAGCTATGTAGTAGCTCTTTTTAACAGTTGTCCATCAAGGAGTGGTAAGCAAGTTACAACATCTTAGAGCACAGGGGGCAATTTAGTCAGGACAGTTAACCTAGACAGAAGCTTGTATTTGGACTGTGGGGAGAAACCAGAGTGCTCGATTACTGGCTCAGGTGCCTTTCTGTGTGGAGTTTTCATGTTCTCCCCGTGTCCACGTAGATTATTGCCAGGTAATCCGGTTTCCTCCCACGGTCCGAAGACATTCTGACTAAATTGCCTCCAGTGCCCTGCGATGGACTGGCATCCTGCCCTAGTAATAGCCCTACCTCACGCCCTGTGTCTGCCGGGATAGGCTCCGGCTCACCGCAACCCTGTGCAGAGTTAAGCGCGTACTGAAACTGAGCGAATATATTTTTTCTGAACACGCTTTGAGAGTCCTCATGCATAGATATTACACAGTTGCTTAGCACAGGCCCAATAGGGTAACATAGCAAACCGCCTGGGAGTGTGCGAGTGGTGGGGGAGTGTGGTGGCACCGTTGGAGGGCATCGTGGTGGCTGACTTGGCTGCCCGCGTGCTTGCCGCTCTGCAGACGCTCCACCTGCACGGCGTGAAAGGTCGCGTTTGCAGTCGCACGTTTAAACAGCGGGCAGCGAGTTTTTTTAAACGAAAACGTTACGCGTTCCAGTGTTTTCCTGCAGTGTGTTGTTTAAGCAGGCGAATTCTCAACTTAAATAAATCTAATGGATAGAAGTGTTGTTCTAGATGTATCTGGTGAAATAGTTCTCTGTCCATTTTAGCCTCGGACCACCACAGCTAGAAAATTCAGATTCTTTTTCAGCTTAACTTTCTCTCAGTTCTTCATCTACCATCCAGCATCGCTCCACCCTCAGGTGAAAGGCGCTACATAAAATGCTATTATTATTATTACCATCCAGCATCACTTAGCATCACAACCTCGATCATACGTATCGCCGTTGTAATATGGCCCCTAAAAGAAAAGCGATTGTAAGCGCTAGTGCATCTAGTGAAACGTAAAAATGCCATTCGCGATGTTGAGGATTTCGCGCCCGTTTCTGGGACGTATCCCACGTGAAAGTTACAGGTGTACTGCAGTGGTTCCCAAAGTGTGCGGTGCTCCGGGGCTACGCAGCTAACTCACAGGGGCGCCGCGGGATATTCCGAATTTCCGTAATTGTTAGGTGTCTTTTTACTTTGCGCCGTGGAGAAAAAAAAATCCTGATACACTAAGGGGCACCGTGAACCGAGAACGTTTGGGAACCACCGGTGGTACCGCATTGCCGACGCTGCCGTCGTGCTGCTCACCTGCTCCCTGAGCGCGCGGTTCTCCCTCGTGACCTCGTCCGCTCGAAGGTCGCGCCGCTGCAGCTCCCGGCGCAGCGCAGAGATCTCGGCGTCGGCGCGGGACAGCGACGCGACGAGCCTCTCGCTCACCGACCGCAGCTCCTTCACCTGGCTCCACAGATCGTCTGTCCAGGGGAGGTGAGAGGCGCACCGCCGATTCGTTTCAGGCGGAGCAACGCGGAACGTTGTTCTGAAAATTGTTTTTGTACCGGTTCCCGTTTTTTACCTGATTTTGCCCTCGTGATACTGCAGTTGTGTGCATGAATACAGAGTACTGTAATATAGGATTGTTATGGACAGGCGTATCTTGTAGTCTAGTGGTAGTGCCTTATGCCATTAATCGCCAACCTCAAAACCACAAGCCAGCCAAACCACACTGATTCACCGTTTTTCCCCAAGATCATCCTTTGTAGTAGTTTATTGTGTTCTGTCGCGGAGGTGAGTTGTGGGTCCCGTATGAATACATCCAGATTGGTGTGCGTACAGACCAGGCTATTTCATGAGCCTACAACTGGGAAGGCCTATGCCTGCGGTGCCCGGACATGAGATCCGTCCATCTATCCATTTTCTAAACCGCTTGTCCTGGTGAGGGTCGCGGTGGCATCAGTCCAAGGAGACTGTACCAGACATCTTCCTGGGGGATTCCCAGGCGTTCCCAGGCCAGCCAAAGGATGATTATAGTAATCCTCGTTCCCGTATGTCACCAGTGAGTGAGGTGATGAGCACCTATGTTCCTGCGCAGGACAGCCGGGGAGTTTCGGCTGAGCGATTCCTCTTCTCCTTCCAGGTGCCTTTCCAGAGCTGTCACACGGGGCAGGGCCTGTGACAACCGTGCGCGTGAGGGGGAACAGACGGAGGATAGAAGCGGCCGATCAAATCCGGTGGGTGCGGTGGTGACATCTGCGACTCGCGGAAAGAAAGTCCGGCCCGACGCGGTTTGATTCCCTGCCTCGGGCGCCTTTCTATGTGGAGTTTGTATGTTAGTCTCTCCCCCCCACTATTCTGCGTGGGTTTCCATCGGGTTGTCCGGTTTCCTCCCACAACTAAAATAAATACTCAGTAATTAATTGGCGGATAACATGCTAATATATATCACGGAGTGTCTGGGGGGCTGGCGCTGGCTGACCGCCTGGCTGACTCGCCCCCCGTCTCTGCAGTTTCCTCACTGCGCCTCCGTATCCGTGTCTCGTCCATGAGCAGGCGTGGAATTTGTGCGGTGGCGCGTTACGAGACTGCGGGGAGCAATTCACGATCGGCCTCTCCGCGTTTGTCACCCCCATTCAAATGCAAAGTCAAAAATCATTACGCATCGTAACTGCGTCCGATCGGTGTGTGCGGAAACCCGGAGTGGATGCGCCGCAAGGAACGGAGTTTTGAAAAGGCCGCATCGAAGCGAGCGCGAGCGATCATGCAGCAAAGAGTAGATAGATTAGAGGTTTATTATTACAGCAGAAAAATATCCAGTGAGCTAGCAAGCTGTTTACGGGATTCCTGCGACACAACAAACATGCGAGTTGCTGACAAGAGTGTGTGTGCACACAGCGAGCGTGCTTTAAGCTATAATCTGCTTGCGCCTACATCGCCGCCTCCTGTATACATCATCCCCGTGCTGCGATTAACACCAGCTAACAAGACTGCAGGAAAACGACGCAACACAAGGATACAATAGCCGATACCCCCAGCTTCGCCGACCTCTCAATAGCGCACGACCCATTAACCAAAGCACAACCAGCGGACAGCTCCTTTCCCCGGCACCGTCGCCCGCTCAGCGCCGGCACCGGCCACAGCCGCGCGCGACGGACCGGAGCTCCCCACGGAGCGACACGGCTCACCCGGGGGACTAACGCGGCGGCGTCAAAAAAATACAAACCCAGTGCAGGCCCAAGTGGCACAGCGAGGAGCGCAATGCCCACTCGAAGCCCAGGGCGACGAAGACCACTGCCATGTCGCCGCAAACCGCCTCCGCCTAACTTGCGTGCCGGCGCACACCACGGCGCATCTCGGGGGGGGAGGTCTCTGCGGCGGCAGTCCCGCGTCACTTCACAACGACGGCCCGAGCGGTTTCAATTTCGCCGGCATTGCGCTGCGGCTACGCGGAGCCAGCGCCGCGGAGCGCACGCGGACGGGTTAAACAGCGGCAATGTGACGCGGGCCGGCGAAGGTGCGTGCGCTAAATTTAGATGCGCTGGAGGGGATTTGTTCAAGCCGATCATGTGGAATTGCCGCGGTGGGCGTGCGACGTAGCGCGCCGTGGGAACCGTGCCAATTTCGCCCGCGTCTGGGTCACGGCGCTTGGGGGCACCGCGTTGTTGGTGCGCGTAAGCCACGGGTTCAAACACTGCGGGCGGACTTTGCGTCGGAGGTTTGTGAAGTTATAACCGGCAACTTGGCGTATAACGAAGAGCAATACCGATGCGGGTTTTTTTTTGTAAATCCATCGTCACTAAAAAAAAAAGCTGTAGCCGAATGGATGGGTCAAATCGCACAAAATGTTCCCGACCTAGATCTCAGAAGATAAGTAGGATTGAGTCCGATAACAGCTTGGATGGGTGAGACCACCACCATATTAGTACTGCTCTGTGGCTACATTGTCAACAAAGGGACGGTGCAGCAAACACCGCTATTGCACAGTACTAGGCTCGCATGTCTATGCTCCCCACATTTACCAACGCGCACTAGCCATTGAGGCGATGCATAGTTAGATAAACCCCATGACCCATCTCGCTCTGGATTGACTAACGGGATGTACTAACACAATGTTGTCCAAATGTTGTGGGGCAACAGGTCAACTGAAGATGCGCGTGTTACAAAAGTATATTATTATATAAGATGAAGACAAATGGAAGGTGGGTGTGTTTGTGTGGTTTCGAGACATGCCCTACAATTTTACACGACACAAAGGCAAAGATACCCTAGTCTTTCTGGACTGTAGAGGGCACGTGCTGTTACACACACACGCTCATTGCCAATTCACTGGCCCCCTGCCCCTTGAACCGAATAGAATTGACGTTATGTTTGCCAAGTGAAGCGTACGCTGTAGCATTTGAGTCTGCAATCTTTGCAGATTAACACCGAAGCCGCTTGGCTTCCCTAGCTACGGGAAGTTTGTCACAAGCAGATAAGTCGGAACAACAAGGCGACACTCCCAAGTCCAGAGGCAAGACCAGTTTAATTTCTAGAGATAAGTTGGACTGGGTTATGATCGGCAGGTTAACCATTGTAGGTTCAGAGACGAATCAAATTAACAGTTTGTTTCAAGCATAGAAGTATAGGACGGTGTCTTTAAAATCACTGCCCTTTGTCAATCCACTGCTGGATTAAGGCTTCCCCGTCGCTCGTTGGGCTTAGGGATGGCAACGGTTTGAAATCGGTCAAACCGGTTTGGCATTTTTCCAAACTGATTCAAACCGGTTTGATGGACGGCCCAATCTGATTGGTTTTGTATACAGATTGCAACAAAATCTATGATATGCATGAAAGTACAGTAAAAACTCGATTATCCGTCACTCGTCTAACCGTCAGTCTCTGTTAACCGCCAGGGCCATAATTTTTCTAAATATACTGTACTCTATTTGTTTTATATTTTTAATTTAATTTAATTATATTTGTACACCATTCTACTGGTATATACTGTAATCCATCCATCCATTATCAGAAACCGCATAATCATGCACAGTATCACGGTGAGCTGGAGCCTATCCCGGCAGACACAGGGCGCAAGGCAGCTCCATACCCAAGATGGGACGCCAGTCCATCACAAGGTACCGGGGGAAATTTAGTCATCAGGCCAATTAACCTATGCAGCGGCATGTCTTTGCAAAACATTATAATGTAATGTGCAGTGGAAGAGACAAACCTGGACAATGCCAAACTCCAGCATTGCAGACACCGTGTCTCCTGCACTCGGCGTCTGGAAATCCCACGAGCGGGCGGTGCGCCCTCCCGGGACGGGTGGCATCGCCTCGGGAGCGCCGTCCCGTGTCCAACACGTGGTCGTCTCCGTCTCCAGGGGCAGGCTGCTGCTGATCCCGCGCAGCGGAAACCCTCGTGGCTCGAGAGGGACGAGGGAACTGAATGTGGAGAGGGCATTCTCGATCTGCGAATTCAGCAGCTGCTCGAAACTTCCCGGCACTCGAAGCTCGAGTGTTTTTCTCCGGCTCGCATGCGGCGTCTGGTCTCCGGCACGGCGCTGGGAGAAGCGGCCCTCGTAGTCTGAGTCGGTGCTGTGGGACGGTGTCCTGTTTTTGGATTCGAGATCGAGGTGCGTGGGCATCTCTGCGACGTCGCGCTTGCGAAATGATAAAGTGTCGGTGTGCGCAGGCGACGCGGTGACGCGGGAGGTGCCGAAGCGCGTGTTGTCTCTAGCGTCCCGTTGAGAATGCATCGGAAGCAACTTTTCGTCGGCAAAGCGTGCGCCATTCAAGCCTGAATCGTCCGAATACGGTCTTCCCGAACCGTGGTAACTCTTGTCAAAATGTGAGTCAGGAATCTGGAGGTCATCCTCCAGAATTGTCTCACCGTAAAGGCTGTACGTTGCTGTTCGTCTCGGGGCAGGGACGCCGTACGAGGTTAATCGTTGCGTTTCGTCGGCTCCCAAGACGTGCGCATCTCCTTCGTCGTTTAGTTGTCGGAAATTCTGCCGCGGTGCCAACTTGCGCCCCAGACTTTCGCGGTCGTCGTAGCAGCGATGCTGCGCCGCGGTACTTGTGGGTGCCTTCCACGCGGACATGGTCTGGCAGCGCAACAGCTGATGTTAAGTGTAAGGGCAGAAGTCGGTTTGGCTGACGGTGCCGTGATGTCGCTCGCCACTGGTCCGCCCGCTGTGAAACAAAGCGAGAGGGAACGCATGAACACCCAGTGAATGAATCATTGACTGCGTGGATGTTCGACATAGCCTTAAGGCTCCGTGTACTTTGAGTCCAAAACTTCAGTTGAGCAAATAAGTACAAATGCATTCAAGTTTCGTATAGTATGAATACATAACAGTAAACGTGCTGCAGAATAAGAGAACATGTGCTATTGAGTGGCGCGGTGACACAGTGACACGTGTACCCGATGCTATGAACCTAACAATCTGGCATCAAATCGCACCCGCGGCTGTCATCAGTGGCGCGCGATATCTGAACCGCTCTTAACCTTAACAGCCGCCCTCTTCACCAAATCCACACTGACCCGCATGGCGAAGTATGGTCAACAAAAACCCACCGCGACCAACACGTCGCGCGCAGAGGCTTTCACCCAGATATGGTTTGACAGATGGCTGCAAATAATGACTATGATCATCCGTTGTCAGAAACCGCTTAATCCTGTACAGGGTCGCGGTAGTAATAATGATGATGATATTCATGATTATCATCATCATTCTAATCGAATGTAAAAAATGTGTTCATTTGGCAGACCCACTCACGACAGCGTCTCTCCGCGCTCGCGCGCACACACACTCACGTGCTCTTGCTCCGTCACCCGTGCGCTCGGAGCCAAAACACGGACCCCAGAGCCACCGTTACGCAGGAGCCGAGCCACTAATACTGCCGCATCGTGGTTGCTAATCCACCTATTGTGGCGACCCTCCTCCTTCAGCCCAGATGGAGCTGCCGGAGTAACCTGGATTGGGGGGGGGGTAGAGTAGAGAGGGCAGGGTGCACGGAAGGGGGGGTAGGTTGTGCGTGGAGAGCCCCGCACAACCCGCGTTGCTATGAGCACCACGTTGCCTTGGTGACCGGCGACAGCAGCACGAAGCGCTAAGATGTCTTTGTTCCGACAGGATGATGGGAGAAAAGCTCGGTGTCCACAGACACGCGCGCACGTGTTGCCACGCGAGTGTGTTTGAGGTTTGTGAACAGTGTAGTGTCAGCACAGTCGGGGAGCCACAGGTGGTGTGTCTGCCAGTCATCCCGGTCAGGCAGCCCGTGACACCTGAATCTGTCCCCTGACCTGTCAGCGAGCCTTCGACAATTCGCGCGGCCTCAAGGTGCACTTGGCCTGTCACAAGCGCCGTAATGACGCGACCGCTACTTAGTGGCGAACAGCGGTTGTTGGTTGTATAGGAATGTAGTGGGGAGTGGTGGTGCAGCGGTTAGCGCTGCGCTGCGAACCCGGCGACACGAGTTCAATTCCCGTTCACGTCCAACATCAGTGCCGAGTTTCTGAACAGGCCCTGGGCCTCCCCTAGGTCGACTCGGCCTCAAATTAATATCTTATGCGGTATGTAAACATCGCCACTATAGAGACAAAGGCGGCCGCGCGTGCCTTGCTGTTAAAGGTGCCTCACTAACAGCATTTGGCTCGACGGTCTGTTAAGTGTAAAATATGTGCATGTGTGGAAGCGGTGATGTAGTGGTTATCGTATTACGATACGAACCCGACGAACCGGAGTTTGATTGGCTGCCATGATCTCAGATCGAGATCACATCAACTGCCCTGTGTAAACATCAGGGGTGTGAACATGAATGAGGCTGGGTTGGTTCTGGCCAAACCACGCCAGTGGTTGTAGTAATTTGCAGTTCATTGTCAATCCACTGCTGGATGAAGACCTCCACACACGATGTCGGTTATGGGCGTTGTTTGACCATGCTTCGCAATTCTGATCAGCGTGAGTACAGTGGGTCGAGAGCCAGGGCCGGTTCATTGGTCTCCCTGAGGTCAACTCAACCTTAAATGAGGACACGGTGCCTTTTTGGAATATCAGTTCTAGACAGCTAAAGTGTTGGCCACACCACCCACCTCATGTGCGACGGTGCCAACCTTCATAGGTGCTCACTAACAGAATTTGCCCTACAGTCTATAGGCTTCATGGGGGGGTATATTTTTACGTATTTGCAATTTCAAAAGAAAATACTCGCTGAACTCTGAAGCCGAAACTTGGCAACCTAACATAACTAATGGAAACGAGCTGAGGTAAAACAAGCAAAAGCCCACTGGATAATACAAGCACGCTTCATCGCGTTGTGGCTTTTCTTGTGCCCCTTGGTAAAATCAACTCCAAGTGACCACCGTCCCCCATTCACACCGTCCAAACTCCACAATCACTTCTCCTCCACTATGGACTCACAAAATCCACAATGCCGGCGTTGGCATTCTCACTCAAGCCCACCCCTAATTTACACATCAATCACTGCACTGGCTTTGACTATTTAAACTCCAGCGACATCAATAATGTGTCTTTAGAACCTTTCATAAAATGGCTCCAGCTAATCACACATAAGCAGTAGCACAA
>JAZEWU010000045.1:3058075-3072145 GCA_036362915.1 Geotria australis | reverse complement strand
TTTATTTCGAACCATCATGAAGGTCTTGGTTGGCCGTGCTTCGTCTGGAACCTCCCCTCAGACCTGTTCGCCATGGGTGACCCTACCAGGAGTACTGAACTCCAGACGACGTGGCTCTGAGGTTCATTGGAACACGCAAGCCCCCCCACCACGACAAGGTTCTAATTACGAGTCAAGCCCTTTAATCGCAGTACCACCTTGCCAGTTTGATGTTACGATCAAATATGCAAAAAAATTTCATGGTTTAAAAAAAAAGTTTTTGGGTGCGTCTTATAACCTGTTCTATATATTTCTGAAGACTTCTCCATACCAATACATTACAATCCATTAGAAGAGTTAAGAATAGTCTTTTCATAGACATGGTAGTGTGTACGTTTGTGCAGTGTGCCTGCGTGTGAAATGCTATTATAGGTTAAGTGGGATGACATTGAACACGTGCTGTGCCACGCTTTCAGATGATTCCTCCACGTGGCTGTGCCTACGTGTGCATGGTGCAACGGCCAGATGCTGTCCGCGCCTTGCAGAAGCTCAACAAGGGCAAGATGAACTCAAAGTCCATCAAGGTATGAAACCCACTGATAATAGTGAATATTGCTTTCACCTTTGTGAATCCGCTTGTGCCATGGGCCACTGCAACTAAGTGTCATTGTGGGCAATTAAATGCTTGTTTTGATACAATATATGTTTGGTCCTGCGATGTAACACTCGATTTAAGGACCTGCACACAAGCTTATTTCACGACTCCATGTCTGTGCAGGGCTTGAGTAGTCCTAACCACTGCCATCATCTTTTCTGGCAGAAGAGCTAGTGAGGGCTTCAGGAGGCCTTCATTACACAATTAATTTATTACGTCTGATTCGATTTTGTAAATTAGATGTGGGTAAGTGTTATGTAAGAACAGTTATTAATTGCATGATAATCATTTTCATATTAGAGCTGCGACATCCGAACAGTGCCGCTAGTTTATTTAACGTCCACATTTGTACAGTATAAACTAAGCATAGACATTTACTTACTTTCCTTTTGTATTGATTTTTCTTGTCATTGCCGTGCCTGCAGTTTGTTTCTCGACAGCGCAATGCATTTTAGCCAGCTGAATAACCACTCTCCGCCAAACTGTTGTTGCGCACTGAAATTGATCCCCCCTGGATACGATCGTTGAACTACCTCAGCAGATTGCGTGGGCTCCCAATAAGGGCGTCAAGTCCGAGTACAAGCAGTACTGGGACGTGGAGACGGGCGTAACGTACATACCCTGGGAGCGCGTCAAGCGGGAGCACCTGAACCTCTTTACGGACGGCGGTGTCATCGATGGGGAGACGATGTGTCCAGGTGCGCGGTCGGTGAACTTCGTGCCTCTGAGTCATTCTCTCTTCCAATGAATACCTTTTGAAATGTCATGAATATGTGCCACACGTTATAAATTGTATTTATTATAGCACTTATCCCCTCCTATGCAACTAACTGTCGGATGGTCTGTATCTTTGCACGCTTGCTTTGTGTGTCGATTAGACTGGGAGGATAAGCCAAAGGTTGTTGAGGAGGAAGGCGACAAGAAGCCTCGTGGCGACAAGAGCCCTGACTTCAAGCCGGCCACACCAACGCAGGCCGAGCCCATGCAGACACCCAAACCGCTTGCGACGCTACTCCCGCAGGTACAACTCGGACTGGCAGAGCGAGCGTTTCGCAAGGTCTTCGCTTCGTGGCAGGCTGTCGTGCCGCCCGAACGCTTCGTTGAATCCTGGCAATCGAGGTTGAGGAGACGACGGGTGAGGTGTGACCGTGCGGTCTGTGTGCATGTGGAGCAGGTGCCGGTGAGCCAAGCCATGTCGATGCCGCCGGTGCGGATGGTGCAGCCGCCCCCCTCGTTCGCGCACACGATGCCCCCCTTCAACCCGTCGATCCCGCCGCCGCCCTTCCTGCGGGCTCACTTCAACCAGAACACCCCTCCTCCAGGTATTGGGCTCGTCGAGTAACACACGGGGCCCCCCGACGTCTGTGGCTTTTGCAACCGCCCTCCTGGCACCTTTTCATGTCGGGCAGCCCGTCGGCACTCAATGTCTTTGTTGGTCATGCATTGTCAAGATGCATTCTATGCATGTAATAATGCAATTGTTGTTTGGTTGCGTTATATTACTATTAGTAAACGTTGCTGGTCAAGGCTTGCCGTATTTTTACTCAAGTGAGTTTGAGATGATGAGCACGACTCATCCGCCATCGTGTCAACCGCGTTTTTAGCGATATCAAAACGTGCTTCGCTGTGGGTGTGACCGCCTGTCTGCCAGGCTTTCTGACCGCTGGAGCCGTACCTCCTCCAACTGGGGTACCTCCGGTGCAATCCTGTGAGTAACACATCAACGTGAAAGGAAATGCAGCCCAAAATTAACCGATATTTACCTAATCTCTCTGTCCTCAGCTGTCCAAAGCTAGTTGAAAGCTTTTAACAAGAACAACTTTAAAAGCACGCCATCATAGCACTTTGTTGATGTTGGTGTATTGACTTAAACTGTACGAGCGTGATGTATTACTACATCCATAAAGCGTAACATTTTTAAGCATTTTTTTCTCGATAAAGCTTTTAAATGATATTTGGCAGCCCAATGGACACACAGGCTTGGTACATTTCTAATGAGACGCGAGCAAATTATTTTATATTTGTGAGCTGCCAACTTCATTTGCACACAATCGGGATCGCCGCCAAAAAAACACGAGCATTTAAAAAAAGTGCGGTTTAAAGACAGCGTCGATTAGTAACCGTGTGTGCATCTGTGCTGCGGCAGCGCCTCAGCTTGTGCCACCAACGGTCGTCGCAGACGCCTCCAAAGACTCTCACCGAGGACCCGGGGCCTCGGGCTCAGGGCCGTCTAGCGGCATGCCCGACAACCCCGTGTTCCCCGGCATCCGGCCGCCTGGGCCCCCGCCTCTGGGCATGGTGGGGCTGCCTCCACGGGGGCCGCCAGACTTGGTGGCGCAAGTGGCGGCGGCACAGGGTGAGGCACAGAGGGGGCCTGATGTAGAGTCGCGTAAATACGACTGCATCCCGAGCCGCTAACTCTAAAGCCAGGGCAAGTGGCCTGGGAATCCCCCAGGAAGTGCTGGAATCTGTTGCTGAGGAAAGGGACGTCTGGTCCATTCTCCTTGGACTGCTGCTACCGCGACCCTCACCAAGATAAGCGGTTTAGAAAATGGATGGATGGATGGAAGTGGTGGAACAGCGAAATCAAAACGAATTAAATATGGAACTTTGCCAATTCACTGCTGGATGATGGCTTACCCCATGCTGTGTCAGTCATGGAGGTTGTTTGAACACACTGCATCACACTGGTCAGTATGAGTTGAAGGCTAGGTCGCCAGGGCAGGCTTGGATCTCACTCTCCACTCGTGTTGGATATGGTCGGGAATTGAACTCGTGGATGAATTCATAGCATAGTGTGCCCAAAGCATCTCCTTCATTGGCCATCGTGGCATTTCCACTATAATTCCATTCTGCTGAAAGGTGATCCAGGTATATATTGAAAGAATAAGACTTCGATTTGACTATTTCTGTGTTAACGAACCCCCATTCATTTCAGTCGCGATTCTTGAACAAATTCTATTTTTCAGTGTTTATTCTGCTGCCTTGTAAACTTGAAAATGAAATCAGTCTTGTGTTAATGTTGTATTTATGTATTGCTCTCCAGTGCTGGGCAGGAACCATTTTTCAGTTTTGCTCCCTCTGCATTTACTGCCACCTATATTCTGTCTCATGCCCTTAGTGGGAACTTTTGGTAATAATTCCATTAACTTGTAGATAGAATGCTTGTTGCCAATTTCCAAACGGTTTTGAATGTTGCCCCCTCTGACCTGCTTCCAAAACTCTTGACTCGCCATCATACACGGATAAGCGTGTGAGACTGCTGCACAGTTTAATGCATACGTGTTGATATTATATGAATAATACGCTTGCACACATTGTCAGCACTCAGGAGTGGTTTACATATTGGTCTTTGGGAGACCTAGTTTTAGTTGCTCCTGCAGCTTAATTCAATTAAACTTTATTGTCAATCCTGCCATATGTACAGGACATATAGAGGATCGAAATTCCGTTTCTCTCATACCCGGTGTTGGCATATACATGGACTGGAACACAACAACAAAGGTTTAAAAATACTAGGATAAAAACAAAATACTAACAATTTTTGTTATATTTACAAGTTAAGCTAAGAGACTGGGGTTACCATAACCCCGTATGTAGTGTAACCTTATTGGCGGCCCTCACTAACCAGCCCGTCTGTCCGTTTCCATCCTCTGTGTCCATCTCGCAGCCGCGCACATGATGCAGGGCGTGCCCATGATGGGCCTGCCTGGAATGGGTGGGCCCGGTTTGCCTGGCGCCATCAAGCCGTCCAGCCAGGAGAGCCACGGTGACCGGGAGGCGTCGTCGGACGGGCAGCAGCAGCGTGGCGGCATGCCGCGGGGCGCGCTGAGCAAGGAAGCGGCGGCGGCCGTGGCGATGCTGGCGGGGCGCGCGGGTATCATGCCCACCGCCGACGATGACTCGTCTCCCATGCTGCCGCCTCCTCCGCCGCAGCAGCAACAGCAGCAGCAGCAACAGCAGCAGCAGCAACAGCCTCAGATGCCCCACATGCTGCCGCGCATGCTGGGCCCGCCGGGTCAGCAGAACGTCATCCTGGGCATGGGCCTGCCCGGGCAGCGCTTGCCGCCCGGCGTCTTCCCGCAAGCCATCCGGCCGGGCATCCTGCCTATCCCTCTGATGCAGCGCTTCCCGGCCGCCATGCTGCGGCCCGCCCTGTTGGCGCGACCCAACCTCCCGGGCGGTCCGCACGCCCTCATGGGCCTTCCGTCGCTGCTGGGGCCCAGACCCCTGTTCCCGTTCCCTCCCGAGGGAGCGGACGGGGAGGAGGCGCCGGCGAGGATGCTGCCTCCGCCCGAGCGGCGCTTCGCGGCGAGCGCCGGCACGGGAACCGGTGCCGGCGCGGCGAGCGTCGGCACCGAAAATTTCTCGAAGGAGTCACCGGGCGGGCAGGAGGGTGACCGAGACTACCGCTTCATGCACGCCGCGGAGTCCACCAGGGAGGACGAGCGGGCCAGCGACGGGAGGCGGGGTGACCGCGACGAGCGGGAGCAGCCTTTCGGGCACAGGTTCCGCGGAGGCGGAGGGAACAGAGGCAGACACTTTTCGGACGAGGATCGCTCGGAAAGGTTCGGCGGAGGCGGCGGTGGCGGCGGTGGCGGCGGCGGGAGGAATTTCCGCTTTGGCGGGCGGGACGAGGAGAGGCGCGAATGGGGCGGCAGGGGCTTCGATCGCGAGAGGCGAGGCGGCGGTTTCGACCGCGAGCGACGCGGCAGCTTCGACCGCGGCGGCGACAGGCCGTGGGAGCAGCGAGGGCGCAGCCGCGACGATTTCGGCCGCGACCGCGAGCCCGGGTTTCGCCGCGAGCGAGACCGCGAGAGGTCGCGATCGCGCGAGCGCGACCGCTCCAGGGAACGCGAGCGTCGCGGCCCGAGGATGCTCCCGTACCCCGAGCCACAGGAGGAGGCGCGGGCTCCGTCCGACGCCAACGCCGACCGACAGCCGCAGCCCAACGGGGAGGCGCGGGAGCCGCCTGCCGCCCCCCAGCAGGAATCGGCCGCTCGCTCGGAGCCGCTCCCAGGACAGGAGCCCCCATCGCTGCCTCTCCCAGAGCCGGCGCCGCAGCTGTCGCCGCAGCCGACGCCGCAGCCGACGCCAACGCCAGAGGAGCAGCAGCAGCCCCAAAACCAGCGGTCAGAGCCTCCTCCGCAGCAGCAGCAAGAGATTCCTCAAGAGAAACAGCAGCAGCTGGAGCAACAGCAGCATCAGGAGCAGCAGGAGACGCCTCAAGTTAAAGTGCAGGAGCAGCCGCCGCCCACCACTGGCAATGCGGTGGCCATGAAGATGGACAGTGACGAGCGGTGTGGTCCCAGTCCTCCGCTGTGCAAGCCGGACGGCGACGGGGAAAAGACGGCGGCCACTCCCGATCCTCCCATAGCGGCAACTGCAGAGAGCACGGCGTGACGAACACAAAAAATGATTTTAAAGACGGGACTTGGTTTTTAATGCCGCCTCGCTTTCAAGCAAGCGCTTCCGACTTTTGGGAAGTTTTTGGTTTTTCAGTTGCAATGCTCAATATTTGCAGATTGTTTTATTTGTGGAAAAGGATTCACTGTAGGGGGTCAATAAAAAAAGAGAACACGGTTTTTTTATATGATCTGTACAAACTGGTGGCCTTTTTAAGTGCAGGAGTTTTGGTCTGATTGTCCATTTGAGACTTTAAAGTCATCTGAAAGTTTGACTTGAGCATACGCTGTATAGAATATAGTAATTAATTTTACGTTTTAATAATGTGTACAAGACCGTATTGCATGTCCAGTGCAGCTGCTGACACTTATGGGCCACCTCAATCGAAAGCTGAATGTTTTCCTTATGAAGTGTTAGCTTAATTACTGCCATCATTCCCAGGCAAGGTTATATTTAACAAAACGATAATTTGGAACAGAGCAGCATGGGAATAAATCTTTTTATTTTTCAACTGCGTCTTTATTTAACAACTTCCCGTCATATTTTTGTTTGCACGTATCCTGTAATGCAGGGATGGGTTTTGGACAATCGGGGAAAAAACCTCTGTTGCAGGCATTAAAGAGCGTAGCGTTGTTAAGAATTTAAACCACCAACGTTTTTATCTCGTTAGATCATTTTATGCAACATATTTATAAATTTGATCAGATCTGTGATTTGACATTAACATTTCAGAAAACACCCAGTAGAACGAACGAATGAATCTTGAGCAAGTTGCCTTATTTGCTGTAGAGCAGTCAAGTTTATATGGTATGCGTGTGATATGCACATGAAATGACACGAGTCTGACAAATCCATATAAGCTGTAAACTTTCGGGAGACATTTTAGAGCTGGATCAACTTAAGTACCACTGTGTTTAAAATCTATAGCTGAGCAACAAATAGCACTCGGCTTACACCACGGCCAACAGAGATCCAAATATATGCTACCGTCACTCAGAGCGAGGCACACAATAGTTATAAGATGAGAGAGGGGGGATTTGCCAGTGCCACGGGCTCTCTACCTCCAGTCCGCTCCTGCCTCTCTCCCTCGTATTGTGCACCAATCCGTGTGATCGACGGCCACGGGGGAAAATCTCGGTTTCCACTGCCGCTGTCTGTGCATCTCTGCCTGTTGCAGTACATGTCGCACGCTACGGTAAGTGCGTCCAGCCCGTCCTGTGGAGCGGCGCCACCGGCCCTGAGCAAGGGAGAGCGTAACACTTGGACCGAGGGAGCGCGGGAGCAAGCGAAACGCGCAAGCAAAGGGAGCGCTGGGTGAGGGCCATGCTTGCCCGGGTGGGTAGGTACGTATGGGCAGGTAGGGACCTGTTCGCACCACACCGCACTCCCAGCGTCGTGCTGTCGGCTTAGGTGAGATTCACGAGTATTTTGTACCCGTTGCACTGCCTTCCAGGCCACTGCAAGTTGGGCCTGTGGGAATTAACACTGAACCGTTACACCCCTGTTCCTTGCCACCCTGGTCACGCCAGTTGCAAATTTAGAGGTGACATTGGCAGGTGTGAGATAATACTAATTTTCCGTGGTCATTGCTTGCCTTGCTGTGTGTAACCAGTTTAGAGCAGTTACACGATGTTTTGTAAGTTGCATTGGGTAGTCATATATAAACAGCTTGACAACGCTTTATAATAATAATAATAATTCAATTTATATAGCGCCTTTCACCCGAGGGTCACAAAGCGCTGCACAAGGGCCATTTTTTCTTAATGAACGTGCATACAATATACAGAGCTAGTGCTACGCTGAAACGGTTTTCCCAATTTTAAAGCAGTGTTGGGTCAAGTCTCGTGTCCAGGTAATGATTCTGCCAAGACTTGTTCCGTTCCAATTGGCATTTTACAGTTTACATACTTAATTACTTGAGAATGTATACATCAATGGCAAAGCCAACAGGCTGAACTGAGCTGCCAACTTGCCCAGTGGCTTCACGTATAGTCTCACAAGGTTTTGCTTGGTCTAGGGAAAAAGTGGACGTTGGCACACTGCTTATGCGACAGTGCGGTTGAGATTTCAAAACGTGCAGGCAAACAATTGACAACTTGTGTTTATCCGAACTAGTTTTAACACGTGAGCGTGGATTGAATATTTAGGTAATATTTTGAGAGTTTAGCCAGGTTGCATGTGCCTATGGCATGTTTAGGGAATCGGCTTGCTAGCTCTGAAACGTGTTGACTAGCATAAGCGTCGGCTCCATCTGATGCCACCAGCACTCCTGACCGACAGCCGCAGCCCAATGGATGTAGCTGTAAGCCAGGGTACTAGAGCGTCTGCTAAATGAGACGTAGGGCATTACACGTCCCATGCTAACTCAAAGCACATCTGCTGCCGATATGTGCGTCATAAACGGGCGGATGACAAGTTCCCCCGAAAGCAAGCACTGTACTTTTTCTGCATTGCTTCCTGCACGTGAAATTGTAAATTGTGCTTGTGGGGTACGAGTCCAGCATTGATCAAGTTTTAATGCTGGGTTTTGCACCGTGTAGCTACATACAAGCGCTGCGGTAGTCATACGCACGGTTGCTGAATGTAGGGCAGGTGAAAGATGTATTGTCACTGGCTATGGCTTGTAGGCCGAGAGCCGTTACCATGGTTGGGGGGTGGCGCCAACAGCCTCGACCACCAGTGGTGGAGGCTATTTGTGTGTGTGTGTGCAGGCAGTGCAATTGAACCACGGCCCAGGCGCCGCACTATATAGGGGCGAAATTGGACTGGGGTGCGCCTATAATTTATTTCACCAGGGTCCATGCAAGGTCGAGCATCACCACTTCCCTATAATTTCTAGGATTTGCGGTATCTGTGGGCATATTGGGCCTTACGCTCAGCTCCTTGGGACATGGGGGAGGGAGGGTGGTTGATATTATCTCTGATAAAGGATTTAGAGAGGCTGCCTCGCTAAACCAGCGCCTCGATAGTTACATTTACACAATATCCAGTGCACCGCACGGTGCTTTAAAGAGTAGCCTGCGTTGGAATTTTGGCAGTAATTGAGAGGTGTTTCATCTTGTTGGTTTTAGTTTCTCTGTTGCAATTTCAAATATCGCTGTTCTGATGCAGGTTTTCATCTGTGTGTTGCATTTGTACGGACATGTAGATAGCAGCCCAGTGTAAGCCTCTCCTTGTACACATTTAGGCATGTGGTGCCCTTGCAAATACACCAGGTGGTGCCACTATAGCACAGGATGATTTTTTCTAAATGCTTGCTCGCTTCTTCCTTACGATTCTTCGAAGCACGATGGTCAGCCTCTGGACATCGTTGTCTTTCAGCTCGGCCTTGAAGTGTTTGGTAGAATTCGCAGGCAATACCAAGTACTCGCTTACCAGCAGATATTGCCAGATTAACACGGTTTTTGTTTAGACGATGGGCACCTTTTTTGCCAGTGTACAAATAATGTAAAATAAACAAGGTTTTACCTTTTTCTGGCAACGAGAGAAGTGTTAAGATCTTAAAACACCTAATGGACACCTTTTTGCAAAGGTTCAAGTTTGTAAGCAGCCACATGCTTGTGGCAAAAACATGCAAACAAATGCTACGATAATATATACATTGTCCTTCAAACTGATTGGCCCAACACTAGAGACCGCTTTCGTTAGAGCATATTGTCAGTGTTTAGCCAAGTGTTGCCAAAAGGCAAGCAGTTTTGGACAATGCAAATATCAAATATCGGGTCTGGCTGTTTAGACTATGAGCACCTTTTTGTACAAAGCGTGTGTGGCTGCTTGCAAACTAGAACCTTTGCAAAAAGGTGTCCATTTGGTGTTTTAAAATCTTAACACCTCTATCAATGCCATAAAAAAGGTAAAACATTGTATATTTTACACGGTTTTTGTTAATCCATAAATTAGATTTAAGTAGAATATAACAGGTTTTGTATTTCAACATTTATCCTGCATGTCCAAATGTAACTGCAAGGGCTTAGAGAGTTATATACCCACTGGATGGCAATGAACACAACCAGTTTCACACGGAATGCAATTAATCTGTCACGTTAGGGCTGTTAAGTGTAACCTCACCAATTGCATGGTATTAAATGAAGAAAAACATGAAATATAATTTTCCATTCACATTTTATTACAATGCCTACTCCTGCACAGTTTGTACAGATCAGAAATGCGAAGGGGAAGCTTGGCTAAAAGCGAGTGTTCTTTGCTGATTTTATTAATCGTGTGTACATTTGACTTGTTGTAGACTACTGTAGATTTTTATGTAGGCGTCGGACAAATGCTGCGTGATTGTTTCAGGGTAACAGGGACTCCCCCACACCCCCATCACACTGGCAATCCGTGTTTAGTGGGAGAAAAATAGCACCGGTGCAGCAGTGCTGTTCACGTCCCACTTACCCTGTGTAAACTTTCCGCAACACCAAGAAGCAATGCCACAGATTTGTGTGGCAGCTACTGCAGCTGCGGACGTGGGTTGCCCATACCCTTGGCTAAATAAAGCTGTGCCCGTGTCACTCACTCACAATGAAATGCTGTTGATCTACGGGTTGGAAAGAGAGATTCAGTATCAAGTTGGCCACGTGTTCTGGCCCAGCCTGAGCCACCACGTCAACCGTCGCTTTGATACTGCACAAACGTAAAGATGAAGATGTTGCCGTGTGTAACTTGGGTATACAAGTGGTAGCAATATCGGTTGTTTTTTTTTTTTGCCCGTTCCGAGTGAGTGATGTGCTAGCTCTCATGTACAAAAGATTTTAACCTGTGTTCTTGCATCTCATTTCTGTATATCTCTATGAACCTTACATGTTAACTGCGTTAGCAATTTCCCTGCAGGGGTGTGCTGTGGCCTTGTATTGCTCGACAGGCTGCCGCTCATGTTACTAAACCACAAACCTGCTTCGAAGAGAGAGGAAAAAACACGTTTTAATATGTAGACTAAAGATGATGCTTTTGTGTTGATTTTCTTTTGTAATGTGTATTTCACAATAAAAAAAATCAGCTGCTGCAGCCATGTATCCCACAGCTTGCCTTTTCACCACGTGCTGTTTTTCTGGAAAGACGGAAGTTGTTTGAAAGGTAAATGCAAATCATGAATACTGTAATGTTAAACTTGAGACTGAATCCAACATGCAGCTGCGTTGCCTGTTGGATGTCATCAGTGAGAGTTGCCGCGTACGTAAATCCCTCGCAGTGTGCATTTTTTATTTATTTCCATCCTGCTCTACATAGCATTTCCTGCTCATCCATATCAATTTGCAGCAGTCATCACAATGTGCATATGGAAAAATCACACACCTGTGCATATATGTATATGGCAGTGGCTCCCAAAGTGAGCGGCACGGCGCTCTAGGGCGCCGCAGCTAACTCACAGGGACGCCGCGGTATATTCCAAATGTTCGATATATGTCATAATATTTTCTGACTGGGCGCCGTGGAAAAAATCCGGACACTAAGGGCGCTGTGAACCGAGACAATTTGGGAACTACTGGTATATGGTAAATGAAATGCACATGTTAAATGTTACACTGCTGATGTTGATCGTCACAGGTTGCCTTCATTGCATCACTTACAACCAGAGCTTCATTTCTCAACTCATATTTTCAGTCGCTGGTAGCCGATCTATCGTATGGCAGTTGCCTGTTGACCACATCGGGGTTGTTTTTGGGTAACACTCGGAGCACTAACTCAAAAACACTGGTAGACTAGTGTGCCATATACGGCAATATCTTTTAGGTAACTGGCACAGACCCTGGTGAAATCAAGCGGATTACTACACTGAAATAACCACTCCGAGGTTTGTGAAAACATTTTTATACAGTGTTTCACCTAATTCAAGTTACGCTCTTGTGGTTTAACGCACATCCTCTTTACCACAGATTAATGCAATAAACTTAAATTTCACAGCGTGAATGAATTCGTTTGGGTTACTATCCTGCAACATCCGTGATCCTGGTCATCCACTGGTTCCAGCCAGCTTAACCAGAGGAAATATGACAAGTTAATCCATATTAACGTGGCTAAGACCCGCACTGCTGTCCCAGAACACGTGCGTGGGGCGTGATGGGCGCTGCGCACTAGTTTTGGGCCACACGGGGTGTGCTGCTGGTGGTTACAAAATATACCTATTTCTGGAAAAATCGAGCTCGAGGCACTGGTTAAATCCCACCGCATCAGGATTGTAGCGGGTGGTGTGTGTTCAGTCCGATATTTGTACTGCTAGCTCGTGACACCTTGGAAGAAAAGTTAGAACGCAGACATGAATGAATATCCGTTTTTCATTATCACCAGCCATTATCTATCCACTCCTGGATTAAGGCCTGCCCAAGCCGTTACCATCACTCATTGTCTTGCGATGTAGAAATGTATCAAGCACATGCACACGAGTTAATTTCATCGTTTCGTCTCTGATCCTCGGACACGGTTTCCTTGGCCAACATTCAAATGCTCCTCTTGACCAACGGCCATCCTCGTGCGATGTCTCAATGCGACTGCCTTGAACCGATGTAGAACAAAACTAACACAAATATTCAACTGTACAACCATGCAGACTGGTGCAAGTGCTGTTGGCGAGGACCTTTTAAGGCCGGCACAGCTCGGCCGCATCTCTCCCCAATGCTGCTGTTCACACATCAACATTTTATCCATGGCTAAGAATTCAACCCAGCCACTATGGCATTTTGCCATAAATGTAACACATTATCATTACACACATTGAGGACACGGTCATACAAACCACAAGACACCACACGTCAGTGATGACAATCCGATTTGTATATTTATGACCAAGCAGCCGTGTGATAACCGTGTTATGTGAATGTCCGCGATGCAAAGCACCGTAGCCTCATGGCACCCGTGTGAAGGTCGGTCAAACAGGTCCGACAATGATAGATAGACGTTTATTATTACAGCAGAAAAATACCCAGTGAGCTTGCAAGCTCTTTACGGGATTCCTGCAACACAACATGCGACAAAAATAATTGAAAATAAATAAAAATAACATTAACCAGTCAAAAAACATTTACACAGCATTGCACACCATTTTCAAATAAACAAGTAAAAAATTAGGTTATGCATTGCGATGAGAAAAACTAAAACATATCGGTAGCGTATTCAACATTGAGAGGGATACGGAATCAGGGTGCCTTTCTGTATGGAGTTTGCATGTTCTCCCCGTGTCCGCGTGGGTTTTCGCCTGGCATTCCGGTTTCCTCCCACATTCCAATTACATGCTGCTGCATAGGTTAATTGCCCTGCGGACTAAATTTCCCCCCGGTGCCCTGTGATGGACTGGCGTCCGATCACGGGTATAGCCCTGCCTTGCGCCCTGTGTCTGGCGGGATATACTCCGGCTCACCGCATCCCTGTAACAGGATTAAGCGGTTGCTGACAATGAATGAATTATTATACACGGTGTGTTAAGTTTCCGAGCGCCCACGTGGGGCCTCAATGTGGGGCTCAGCAACAGCAATCAGCTGAGCCCAAAGCGAAACACGTGCGTCTGAACTACGGCAAGCCGGCGGGGCCAAGCGGCGCCGCTCACGTGACCGCGCCCACGAGAACCGGCTGCGTTCACGGACACGAGACCGCCGCGCCACACAAAACGCGATTTCTAAAGAGCGACGTTATGTCATTTGTTTCGCGATATTTTTTGCGGCATTAAAACGATAATGTAATTGTGATAAAGGAGAAGAAAGAACGAACGACGGCGGCGGTTGCAGTCTTGCGAGGGAAAAGCGCGATTGGAATTGAAAAAAAAAGGTGAGGATTTCGGATCGGCGGGTTTTTACCTTCACGTCGGACGCGACTGTACTGCTCGGACATGCCGCTTTGGCCGTAAGCGAGATCGCCGTGCGCCGCCCTCACGGTAACGTTGTGAGTTTATCGGCCGCGCACGATGATGGTCACCAATTAGCCGTGATTGCGCGCGCGTGTGCGTGAGTGACGTCGCCTGGCGACAGTCACGTGACCTGTTGCGGCAACGGGGAGCGAGGGGAGGGGCTTGTGAGGGGGGGGGCTAGTCGGGGGAATTAATA
>JAZEWU010000045.1:3036264-3048005 GCA_036362915.1 Geotria australis | reverse complement strand
CATATGCGGCAGACAGATCAACAAAGACGGCTCCTGTTATCAGTCCTTTCTGAAACCCATCCTCAATGTGCTGAGTGAGATTTAGAAGTTGGCTTGTACAGTGATTAACTATCTTGGATGGTCTCAAAGCTAAATTATTATGAACTTACTTAATAAACATATTTTATAAATCGTTTAACTGGACCTCATAGAACAGGAACAGCAAATTAATACCAAAATTCAATAAATGCCGTTGGTAGGGCGTGATAAGTAACATAGCGCGTTCACTTTGAAATCAACCTATAATTTCGCGAAACCAAACGTTAAATGTAGTAATAACCCGTCTGGCAGTTTCATTAAAAAAAACCCGTTTTGTAATGCCAGCCGTAATGAGTTATGCCGCATGTGGAACCCTGCACTCTGCATTATACACTGTGCACGGTCTATGGAGAGTAACCATTCCTTAATACATCTATACATAATGGAATTAGTGTTCGTGTATACTGTATGTATATAGGTTGGCGCCGGGCACTCCGGTTTCCTCCCACTGTCCAAAGACACGCTGCCGCTTAGGTCAATTGGCCTGTCGACTAAATTTCCCCCGGTGTCCTGTGATGGACTGGCGTCCCATCATGGGTATGGCCCTACCTTGCGCCCTGTTTCTGCCGGGATAGGCTCCGTCCCACCACGGCCCTGTACAGGATTAAGCGGTTTCTGACAATGAATAAATGAATATACGTATGTCCGCACTGCGGGTACTGGGTTTTAACCCTGCATAAGCACAACGCTTTACAGCTTTACTTCCCACACTTTTGCAGCTTTAAATTCCCACTTTTGCACTAGCACCATTAGCCATCTAAAGGCGACATTCTCAACCGGTGGGTCGCGACCCATCAGTGGGTTACGAGCACCAGCCTAGTGAACGGTTTACACCAGTGGTTCCCAAAGTGTGCCCCGAGGCGCTCCGGGGTGGCGCAGGATATTTCAAATGTTTGACATTTGCCATATATTTTTTGTGGCAAAGGGCGCCGTGGAAAAAATCCTGATACAACTAAGGGTGCCGTGAACCGAGAACGTTTTGGGAACCACTGGTTTAGACCATAGCCGAGTGGGCCAAGCGGTCCTTGAGGTAGGTGCGAAAAGTTGAGGACCCGCGCCCGTTGGGCTGGCACTCTGCTAATTTCTTTGACAGGAAACCGGGTCGCGGTGGCGAGGCTTGCACCACTTGTTGCTCGGCTTGCGGTGTCACTGTGCCGGGGTCTGGCTGGCTGCAGTAAACATGGAACGTTTGGTCATTGATGAGCCAACAGTTCCAACCGCTTGCCAACGCTGGTCCGACAGTTGCACGTTTTACTGGGGTGTTCTTGTAGTCAGCATTCAACAAAATATAATGAGTCATTTCCTGAGTCTAGTCGACGACAACTTGCAGAATTTTGGTGAAGGCTTAGTCTGCGGATTTAATGCAACCGTTCTGTTAGTCTAGTCGGCTGAAGCAGTGAAAATCTACCTGACTCATCATCATCATTGTAAGAAAGCGCTCAATGCTGTGCAGGGTTGCATTGAGCCAGAGCCTATCGCGGCAGACACAGGGCACAAGGCAGGAATGTACCCAGTATGGGACGCCAGTCCATCACAGGGCACCGGGGGTCAATTTTAGTCAGCAGGCCAATTAACCTATGTAACAACACGTATTTGGACTGTGGGAGGAAACCGGAGTGCCCGGCGAAAACACAGGCGGACACGGGGAGAACACGCAAACTCCACACAGAAAGGCACCTGAGCCGGGATTCGAACCCAGGAGATTTTTGCTATGAGGCGGCAGCGCTACTCACCGCGCCGCCGTGCCGCCCTGGACTCTACGTTATTAGACGTTAGTGCGAGCAGCGTGTAATTACTCCCCCTGCCTCCAATATTATCAGGTCAACCAATCGGCGAACTTGGTAAATCTCGTAATATACATACTGTACATGGCCAATTACCATTTGAGATTTTCTCTCGCCGCGCCGCAGTCTTTAATATCGCCGCTGACATTATTATCTCATTCCGCGTCTTCGCTCGGCCTGCTTAATTTCGCCTCGTCCTTGTCAGTCGCGCTTTGATCGTCGCCGCGCGGCCGGAGCCCATCATCGCGCTCGGCGATCGTAGTTGACTAAAATACAAAATAACCACGACGTTTGAAAAATGGGTTTTTTTTAATGGCTGCTCTTCAAAGCTGTTCCTTCGCATGCTTGTGACGCGGGATGCGAAACGTCGCGATGATGGCTCCGGCCGCGGCTGACTGCTTACAGGGCATTTGAGTCGAGCTCTGTCCACCGCTGCCTTCGTCGCTCCCAATCCGTGTGTCTCGCTGCCCCATTCCCATCTGTCCGTCTCTGTCACGTGGCCAGAATTCCCAGGATCTCCGGACACAGGCGTCGCCTTGGGCGCGACTCCGGTGCGTTCATCCGCGGAAGTACGTGTCGGAAATCGTTCTTTGTGGCGAGAGTCCGTACAACGCGACTCTTAAAAGCCGGCGGATTTTTGTGTTATTCTAACGGATTGGCAGGAAACGCGCAGATTTACGATCCCCCGGTTAAAACGAGTGATGTTCCAGGTCGTCGGACAGCTTAGCTTTGCTCGCTGTCGATCATTTATGCACATTAAACGCTTGACACGTCCAACGTGCCGACGGTAAGCTCGCGATTTGAAGCAATGTTTTTTAGTAGCAGATTTCAAGTTAGGAAACCGCTTAATCCTGTACAGGGTTGCGGTGAGACGGAGCCTATCCGGGCAGACACAGGGCGCAAGGCAGGGCTATACTCAGGATGCAATGCCAGTCTGTCACAGGGCACTTGGAGTAATTTACTCAGCAGGCCAAGTAAGCTATGCAGCAGCAGCAGCGTGTCTTTGGACCGTGGGAGGAAACCGGTGTGCCCAGCGAAAACCCACGCGGACACGGGGAGAACTCGCAAAGAGCCACCCGAGCCGTGATTCGAACCGGGGCCCTTCTTGCTGTAAGGCGGCAGCGCTGCTCGCGGCGACAGGGAAACTATCCCGGCACCGTCGCGCGCATTCCGCCGCGCTTTTCCCGGAATGCCGGCGCGCTGCCGTCGAGGCGGCCGCGCTTGTGGTTCGGGTTACGCGGTTGCTCGGTCGGCGTCGTAGGTACGAAATTAAAAACGTGACGTGGCTGCTTGGCTCGGTGCGAAATGCCGTGTCGGAGCCCCTGAGCCCAGCGCTGCCGAGATCCACGATTTCAAAATGAGTTTAAGCCGCCCCGTGATTAAACAAGGTTTTGGAGTGGATCGGGTTGGTGGGGCTTAGAACTATCGCCAGTGACTTCACGTATTTAATAACTCCCTTGATGAAAAAAACCAAAAGTCGTCACCCGTTCTGGCAATAATACGGGAGGTGTTAAGTTGTTCAAACACCAGATATGCACCTATTACAAGGCAGCATACAGTCAGCATTAACCACACATGCTTGTGGTAAAACTTGCAAATTTAGTTGAAACTGATCGGCCTGCACCGGAGACAGCCTCTGTCTGACCGGTACTACACTGTAGACGAAATGCCGCGCAAGAGGCTAGCACTCACCCAATCTCCAACCATAACTCTAACCAAGACACAGACAAAAGATCCGTGCATCACAAGGACACGAGCGACGGAGGCAGGCGGGGTAAGGGGGAGACACTTTCACCCAGCAGCGGATAGATCCTGGCTGATGGCTGTGATACACATTATGAACCGCGCCGGCACCTTGACGCGTTTGGATGAAAATGACGTGAAAGGCCACTCGCGCCGATTGCGACGGTCGCCGAACGTCGCGTTCCCGCGTCGGTGTCGCGCGTTGCCAGCTCGCGTCTCTGAACCCGTCTGGCCTTCGGAGTTTCATTCCGTCTGAAATACGCGCTCGGCGGCACGGAGACGGCAGCAGCGGGGAACTCAACGGCGCCCTGCCTCTGACCTTTGAGCGGGGCGCAGGCGAGGGCAGATGGAAAGCACCGGGGCGTTTGCCAGGTGAAAGACAAAGGTGGTTTTCGCGAGAGCAGAGCACCGGGTCGGAGAGATTAATAATAATAATAGCATTTATAGAGCGCCTTTTACCCGAGGGTCACAAAGCGCTGCGCAGGGCTGTGGAGAGAACGGCAAGCCAACAGCGGAAAAATACCCAGCGAGCTTGCAAGCTCTTTACGGGATTCCTGCATTGACACAACAAGAGGGCAGCGAGGCCCAGCGTTCACGTCACTCGCTTTCGACTTTCCCGCCTGTCGCCCGTTTATTCCGTTGCCTTCTCTCCGGCGCGATTAAACATCCTTCTTGCCGATGCTTTGTGTGGCGCAGACGCTCTGCTTTGCCCGGGGCCGTGGAGGAGGATCTGATGGGAGCTCGTTCGACTGACATGTTGACGAGATCACCGTGTGTCTCTCTAGCGCTGCTCGGCGGGTCTCCCTTCGGTTATTTTTCCTGTCGTAATAAGCATGGGACTGAGTATTGATTCGCAGCACTGATTGATATTCTGGTTTCGTTCATATCATTAACCGCTTAGATTAAAATATCCTTCGTCCTCCCAAGTATGGCTTCGGTGTCGCGTATAACATGCGGATCGATTTCACGTCTTATTCCTGCCGGTGAAATATCTAAATCTTCTTTTAAATTCTCAGAAGTGGAATTGTAGCTAAAGTAAATTAAACCCGGTTGTAATGTGATGACTTCATTTTTCTCTCCGCACAGTCAACGGTGCCCGGGGCGGGGGGGGGATACCCATCATCCCACCACACCTGAGAAAGGCAGCTTAATTATCGGTGGCCGAAACCCAGACTTGACCCCTGGGTCAGCGGGCAACCTCCCCCATTACATTTTAATTTCCAACTCTTGCCACCGAATGTCTGAGCTGCCGCGTAGCAGGAAATGTGGGGGAGGAGCAGCGTGGCCGACCGTGCCAGTGGCGTTTTTCTGCTGAAACGCGGCATGACACCCGTCGCGCCCGCGGCAAATAAACCGCGCGAGCCGCCTGGCTACTGTGCAGACCGCGGACGTGTGCTTACAGTTGACGGTTGTCGCAAGACGGCATTCCGGCCGGAGAAATTCCACCGCTCTCTTCACCGGTCAGCAGTTGATCACCTTTAATGCAGGCAAATATTGAATCAGCGTTGCGTTTCACGGTCCGTTTCATCGCGGGCCAAAAAAAACCAAACCGCGCGTACGCTGAAAGCCGGCGCTTCGCGTGCTTGCGCCTGCTCTTCTCGGTGACCCCGGAGGTCGCGGGGTAATCAGGTGATGAGCTCGCAGCCATCCCCCAGTTACACGTCAAGGGGATTCAGACACCCGTATGCGCTTTATTTTTTCTTCAAAATATATATATTTTTAAGCTGCAGCGGAGATACCGGCTTTTACCGGCGTCGCCCTGCGCTGACCCTGCACGCCCCGACAACTGACGGATGTTCCGTGTGAAGTCTTCCTTAAGAAATGCTCTCTCATTGGCAACGCAACAATTCCAATCCTCCACTTGCCCCCGGGCGGAGCGCAGGCTTGCTGGATTTGAGTTCGCCGCTGCCTAAGCGAGCGGCATTGTGCAGCGGGGATTCACAGCGAGAGGTTACTGCATGGTCGAAATGAGGGCGGCCGTCTGGTCAGATTGTTCGCCATCTTCCAAGCTGCACCCGGGTTGACATGAATGAGGGAACCAACAATAAGGCTTTGGCAAAGTGGCTGTTGGAGCTCTGAGTTTAAACGCAACCGCGCCTGAAAATTTGTACCACTACATTTTTGCGAGAGCAGATAATCACCGGTCGTGGGTTGACCGCGCTTGCGGAAAACGTTGGTGAAATATCCGCGTTAGTGAAATATCCGCGCGTCTTGGTTCGATTACGATTATCCGCTCGTCGCTCGTCGAGGGTCGGCGGCAACTCAGTGCCCACGTGACGGCAAACACGTCGCAAAGTCAACCGGTTACTTTAATGATGACGCTTCCAACGTGGGAGGCGATACGTCGCGATGGGGAAAGGGTGGGCGCTCGACACGGCTATCCCGAAAGAGCAGCTCTGAAGAGCGACCATCATGAACCGAGCCGTGAAAACCTACATCAGTACTTTAATAATTGACGCCGCGTTCTATGTCGGCGTCAATTCTATGTCGGCGCCCACATTCTAGGGTAGGTAAACAGCCAAACTGTTTTCGTAGCCTGATTTTTGTGTGTCTTGCATTATCGGTGTTATTGTTTTATTCGGGTCAGTCCACCCGTCATTGCCCAGGGGAAGCGAGAGTTGGCTGCACTTGGAAGAAGCATGTGTAGTCACGTGGACGGTTAATCTGACGGCTGTGTCCCTGTAGACGAAGAGAACAAATTCGTTCGTGCCAGTCCGCCCTTCCACAAGAGCCACGAGAAGAAAAAAAACTGCCCGGCACTCACTCTCTGATTCTGCCTCATTTCCCCCCACCACCCCTTTTCACCAACCCCTTTTTATTTTTATTTTCCCCTCTTTCTTGTTTTTTTTCTTCTCTTCCCGACGTTTCCGTAATTTGGCTCGAATGGCCACACCTGCGGCCGCGTTTCGCTCGGCGGAAGAAAAATAAACGGATTCGGCAAGCGTATTACCGTTTAGCGAAAGTCAAACAAAATCCCCTTCTGTTCTCGAATGTTCGGCATTGTTTACGCGCCCTGAAATCCATCCAAATGTGCGCGCGCAAAAATGCGGCGCGGATAATTTTCAGGAAAATTGTGAACACCGCACCGTTGCGTTCCACTTCGAGTAATATCGTCAGCAGCCGTGTTTGTGCTCTGCTCGATGAAGGCATCGCCACCTTGGCTGTCACTCGTGCTCCCGGAATGCCACAATCCGTCTCACTCCGGCACATAAGCTGGTCTCCAACCAACCATTATCAGAAACCGCTTCAGCCTGTACAGGGTCACGGTGAGCCGGACCCTATCCCGGCCGACACAGGGCGCAAGGCAGGGCTGTACCAATGATGGGACACCAGTCCATCACAGGGCACCGGGGGAAATTTAGTCCGTAGGCCAATCAACCTATGCAGCAGCATGTCCTTGGACTGTGGGAGGAAACCGGAGTGCCCGGCGAAAACCCACGCGGAAACGGGGAGAGCATGCAAACTCCACACAGAAAGGTACACGAGCCCGGGATTCGAACCCGGGGCCTTCTTGCTGTGAGGCGGCAGTGCTACTCACCGCGCCACCGTGCCGCCCCCATATGCTGATCTCATTAGTCCAATTGCACGTTCGTTTGTCCGCTGTTACGTACTCTGTCCTTTTGGTTTCATTCCGTCCCCGGTCTCTTCAATCTGCCATCATCGCTTCTAGCGACGCGTCACGTGAGCTTGCAAGCTCACTGAGTATTTTATGCTGTAATTATAAACATCTATCCGTGTCGAAACCCGCATTCTTCTATAAACAATGTCTCTCATATGTGTTTATTTTCCAATCCTCTCTGAGACGTTCCAGTACTCTCCCGGAGTGTTTATTCTCCCTGAGATGTTGTTGTGACTTGCTTGCCCCTACCAGCTGGACAACTGTTAAAAAGCGCTACACAGCACGACGTCTCCTTTCCAGCTTAGATAAGTGTAATTCCAGCATGTGTCTCTTCTCGATAAATGCTCGCGTTTAGGCGCTAGGTGGATTATTGACATCGTAGGATCACCAGAGATGGTCAAAGCTCGGGGGCGGTTTCATCCAGTTGTGGATCGACCATGGCTGACGATGATCTCTCCACGCTTCCTTCCATACTTCTCAACGCTAGTTCCACGTTCTCCGTCAGAGCCCGTGTTTATGATCCGTACACGACGGTGGACAATATTGAGCGCCCTACTGCACTGTACACTCATCGTGTTTTCGCCGTGACACGCACGTTGTGTCACTCACCCGTGATTCCCCGGAGCCCGCGACGTTCCTTTAAACGCGTAAACTTTGATTTATTCCGTGACACGCATCGGCCGAATTGTCGGTCGCCAAATATTTAAGGCCGTAGTTAGTTTTCTTCTGCGTCGTGTTGCCATGGCAATTTGTGTTTGCCGTCCGCATATGCAGCCGTGTTTGCGCACCGCGTGTGAATCTTGCACGAGGCAAGTCTGCATTAGTCGAGCCTTTTGTGAGATAATGTTATTTATATTGGCGCTCGTGTACCGAACGACACGTGCATTGAAGTGCAAATTTACCGACGATTCGACGAATAATCGTGGTGTAACAATACCTCCGTTCATTTATCGACGTCGGTTCCCAAAGTGTGCGCCGGGGCGCCGCAGCTAACTCACAGGGGCACCGCGGGATATTCCAAATTTTCGATATATGCCATATATTTTCTGACTTTGGGGCGCCGTGGACAAAATCCCGATACGTTAGGGCGCCGTGAACCGAGAAAGTTTGGAAACCACTGGCGTACGGCAAAGGTGCGGCCCAGCAGTTGCTCGCTCACACCATCGCTGGCGGAAAGGCCTCTACCAGAGCAAACTTTGAAAGATATTTGACCGATTCTTCTAAGCTGATCATGTGTTGGAAGAGGTGGCGGAACCCTACACTTTACCCCACCACGAGGAAACCTGCCGAATGACTAACCGTGTTGTTGTGAGTTATACTGCTGGCTAAACAGAATTGGGGGTGACTTGAAAAACCTGCAGAAGTTTTTAAACTGCAGTGGCGGAAGATGGATTCTTGAATCGGATTATAAACTTGAATCTGGACGTTTGTTGAATTATGAGCGTGACGATTTGTTTCGTCTCTAATCGACAGGGGTGTCCATAAAGCTCTTGTTTAATGTTAAAGGATTAGAAGTGGATTTTTTGTGGGTGGAGTAGCGACGAGTTAAATGTCCTCATCTGTTTTAGGGCCAGCTGATTCCTACGGGAAGCAAAGAGTTGAATTGCAATCCCGAAACATGATTCACGAGACTCACAGGGCCATAGTCCACGTGCCAGGTTTTAAACGTTCTCGTGGTGGCCCGTATGTCACAATTGCACGACAGGTAATTTTCAATGGGCCCTCACCTGGTTAAGTAAAGGGCATCTGTAACTCTGTCTCTGCAGCGGTACAGGTATTGTGTTGACATTTAAATTACATGGTGGTGCACACCTGTGATTTTAAAGGCAGGGCTGTTGGATGTTTTGAGATTTTCACAAAATGTACACAAGCGTCCGTCTTTTAAAAATACACTGCTGGATGTGGGCTTTCCTTCACCGTGTCTGTCATAGGGGCTTTTCCCCCATAATTCACCAACCTAGTTCCTACGGGTTTTGGCGAAAGGTTGGCCCTAAGACCAGTTCTCATATCACTTGCCACTGATGTTGGGAATCAAACTCACGCGGCTGAGCTATTCGCGCAGCGCGCTAACCTCTGTCCCGTCGCTCAAACCGCCCAATTTGTGTTGTACATGTTTAAAAAAAAAACACAACAGCAACTAAATATTGGGGCGTGTTCTGGATGTGACGCGCGCGTTATTTATCTGCGGCGCTGATATTGACGTTGGGTGGTGTGCGCTGGTGCCAGCCGAAATGTATACGGTAATTACCCAACGGCGCCCTGACTGTGCCAAAATAAAATCGCTCTTTGTCCAGAAAACCGGAGAAACCCAAAACGGAGCAGCGGCTTGAGAGGGGCCCAGTCATGCCGTGCCAAGTCCCCCTTTCCCCGCGCTGTACCTGTGGCTGCGCTAACGTGCGAGGCTGCGTTGACATTTAACGTTCGGCAATTTTTTTGAAAATTGCCTCGCCTGTATGAAGAAATGCGTTTAGAAAGACAGCGCTTCATAATTGTCGTCCGATATGAAGGGGGCAATGCCGAAAATGTGTTACCATATCCTCTGGATTATAAGAAGCTCCTCCAGCAAGTAAAACTCACTCCAAACATGCTTTCCGTGTCGATAAAGCTATGTAAACATTGTCTCATACACACACACCTACTGGATTATAAGACTCCAAACTTTCGCCCTAAGTAAAAAGTGCGTTTTATGATCCGCAGATTTCTGTACATTACGAGTTGAGCCCAAGTTAGCCACGAAGCATTTGCCCACAGATGTAATGTTTCACGTTGGAAGCATCATCAGGCGTGGAAGCTGAAACGTCGTGAGGGAGAGAGGGAGAGTGCTCAGTGACACGGCAGCTCTTAAGAGCAACCACCATGAATCGAGCCGTGAAAACCTACAATCAGTACACTGTTTCATAATTCACGGTGGGATTAAACAGGGGGGAATTCTGAGCGGATTCAAACGCTCTGGAGAATTTGAACCTGGGACACATTCGACAGAGTCGCTGGAGGCACTGCCTCGGGATTTACAGGATATTCGAGATACATTCCCCCCCAGGTGCGGCGAGGCATGTCAGCACCCGGAGTCATACATCGTACGCTACAGCGCGATTGCTTTCGTTAACGCCGGGTGAGGGTCCATTGAGACGTATCTCTTTCGGTCTCGGGCCAGTGACTATCGCTGGCTCAGACTCCCTCCATCCTGTCCGATCTTGATTTATTCTTCATTTCGTTTGACCTCGCTCCCCCGGAGGCCCTCCTCCGTCTCCCCCTTCCGTCGGGTCATCAAGTGGCACCTTTTTTTTCTGCCTCTTGGCCTCTGTCCCGACAGCCCTCCTTCCAGGACTCTTTAAGGCGTTCACCTCTGAGAACGTGCTCAATCCACATCTGTGCTTTTACTTTGTGACCCTCGGGTGAAAGGCGCTCTATAAATGCTATTATTATTATTACTTGAATGCTCGAATTAGACTAATAAAAAAGACACTTTCAAGGGAAAAACGTGCGTACAAACTGCAACGATTCAGGCCAAAGAATTAAACATCATCACACTGGTTAGTTTCTGGAATAAACGGTGGTACAGTGATTAGCGCTGCCACCTCACAGTAAGAAAACACGAGTTCGATTCCCGGCTCAGATACGTTTCTGTGGGGCGTTTGTATGTTCTCCCCATGGGTTTTTGCCGGGCACTCCGGTTTCGTCCCCACCGTCCAAACATATGCTGCTGTTGCCTAGGTTACTTGGCCTCCTGACTAAATTGCCCCTGGTGCCCTGTGGAAGACTGGCATTCCATCCCGGGTATAACGCTACCTTGCGACGTTTGTCTGCTTACCCCTCCGCACTGGACAACTGTTAAAAAGAGCGACACAGCTCAATGGTTCCTTCCAGCTTGAAATAAAACAGACCGAACTACAAATAATAATAGCAATTTATAGAGCACCTTTCACTCGAGGGTCACAAAGCGCTGCACAACGACAGAAAAAAACAACCAATAAAAAAAACAAATGCAGACTGAAGTTTGTTGAGCGGAGTGTCACGTATCCATCTAAATTAAGATTACCTCCTGGTAGTTTTTGAGGAAAGGGATGTCTGGTCCACTCTCCTTGGACTACTGCCACTGCGACCCTCACCAGGACAAGCGGTTTAGAAAATGGATGGATGGATAGTTTTTTAGTTTTTATTTCTCAGTGCTTGCTATTGAGGCATCTGGCACTGAAACGCCGGTGCTACTCATTCGCCCACCTTGGCGTTTCCCTGAAACGCATCCGTGGCGCGATGCCTGATTGCATCGAGAAAGCTGCCCCGGACCTTATTCTGGCACGCTTCCCGTCGACCCCTGGGCCCCGTCCGCGTGCCTCGCGAAACACCTCGACGCCGCTAAAAATACAGCGGTCAAAGGTCAGCACTGTGTTACATCAAACTATTCTCGATTCACACAGTGGTTCGCGTCGAAGGAATAACTCGGCAGCGGGTTTTACCGTTGGAGGTTCCTCAGGTCAGCCTTATTTCTAACGTGAGTTTAGCGCATTTTGTCGAAC
>JAZEWU010000045.1:3020046-3036170 GCA_036362915.1 Geotria australis | reverse complement strand
ACATGATCTCGCAGCCCTTATGGGCACCCGAGGCTATATAATGTGCCGCCTGTTGTCTCTGAGACGAGGCAATTTGAAGTCTACTTTTCATTCATACCGCTTATGGGGTTTTTTTTCTTTCTACTAGCCTCGTGGAGTGTATTTATATGTAAAAATGCCTGCATATCCTTTCGGACAGTAGGTGGCTTTTATCTCCCGCACACATTTAAATGCGGGCTCCTGCCTTTACCTTCAAGGAGGAGGCAGCTCAGCTATTGGGGGAGTCTTTCTCTCTCTCTCAGGATAAAACAAGCTGTGGACAATTTCCACACAGTTCCCAATGCTGCCACACCCCTGGCTTCCTGCTGGGAGGGGAGTGCACGCTGTGTATCCAGAGGGACACCGTTAATTCAACCCCTGACTTGCCCACAGGGAGGGCTTTATGTGAGGCAGCTGTGTTGCCTGAAGCTGTGCCAAGTCGGTTTTTTTTTTCGCCAACGATTTGAAGTCGCGTTCTGCCGCCTCGGTTTAGAACATAGATTTTTTAAAATCTAAACAGAGACCCACTCAATACAGGGAAATTGCTTGCCAAGATCTGCTTATTCTCTCCCTCTCTCTCGACGTTCAATCGGCCCCAGAGCTTACAATCTGGAGGCCGAAATTGAAACGAAAATGTTTAGGAACGATGAAAACTGTCTGCCATTCTCTATTATCAGGATAGAACAGGTACACTTAACATCGCACGGAGAAAGTAATAACATGCAAAACAGGAAAAGCCAGGCAAGGAGATTAGACTCACAAAAGTCAATCTTATGGAATGGCAGTGCAGTTGTTAAAGCATTGCGCTATGAAACTGGCTAGCCGAGATCGATTTGCGGCCACAGCTAACACCAGTGGGCAAGGCTGGACCAGGCTGAGAATAATTGGTAACTAACAATTGGCAACCAACAACAAGGTGTGTGCTGTGGCACACCCTTTTTAAACACAATGCACTTACAATGCATAACCACGATATTTACTATTTGGGCTTAGATTCTACATTGTGGGGAGCAGTGGCACAGTGGTTCACGCATTGCACTACGAAACTGACACCTGAGTTTGATTCCCAGCCACGCTAGCACCAGTGGCAAGTGACTTCAGAACCGGTGCTCAGCACCCACCTAAACCAACCCGCTGTGACCAGCGTAGTGGAGTACGGTCAACAAAACAATCCCTGTGAATGAAAATATGGGGAGGCCTTCATCCAGCACTGAACGAGCATGGTGTATATATGAACGCTCGACACGGCTATCCCGAAAGGACAGCTATGTAGAGCAATTCTCACACATCGAGCTGTGAAAACCTACATCGGTACAGTGTACACACCGTACAGTATTCACGTACGGTTTATATGGACAGCCATATACTACTAGCAGTCTTAGTGTGAAAGTGTACTTACGAGAGGTTGCCGGAGGCATTTTGAAATAACATTTTAAAGACTGCCGGAGAGCTAAAGCTGTCGGGGAATATTTTGGCCCGTTACTGTTGCTAAAGTTCTGATTAATTTATATTTATATACATTTTAGACGGCAACGGAAAAATGCTTTTAAGAGGAAGAAATATTCTCGCTTCACCGATGACACTGTAATTGTAGCCTGCGGCGGTATATATATTTTTTATATATACGGGAGGTTTATGCACCGTGTGGGTCTACAGTACGCGTTATCACAATTGTATCAGTTATTTCAGACTGTGTGGGAGTATTTGAGTTTTGAGTAAAGTTCCAATAACGCGTTGTTCCAAATGCTTGGAAACTTATTCAAGAAGTGAACTGTTCGGTTCCGGAAGAAGCTGACCGCACATGGGGCGAAATGTCAAACACACGGTACATCCCAAAAACACAGCGAAAACCTACGCAGCGTTACGTTAAAGATTGACTCCCGTATATCTCGATGAGAGACCATGAACAGTGCTGGATTTACGGAAGGAGGTCGCTGTTCTCAAACAGTGAATGTTATTGTTGTTAATGTTTATATGCTCCGTCCTCCAGGAACAAACACCTTCAGGTGACTGACCCGTGTTGCGTCGCCTACACGCTGCATTCATAAGTCTGCGAGTCATGCAGCAGACAAGGTCACATGAACGCCGTGATTTTAAAGTACACGGTCAGAAAATGCGCTATTTGCTTTATGTTTTGCCTTTCTGAGGCAAAGGAGCCAGGAGCTTCTTCACGAAGTTAACACGAACAGTTGTTGAAAAACACTCCAAGCACCTGGAGAAGTTCAGGAACTCTTCCAATTCAGTTCCTAAACAGCTACATGTGCTGGGAACTGTTCCCGATTAGTTCTTGTAGAAGTGAAACATCTAACATCATGCTGAACAACACATGGTGGGAACATTAAGACAGTCACATCTAAGAGCGGAATAGCAGCCAGGTACCTATTAGTCAATATGCCGGGGCAGAAACTGGCACCACCTAAGGTAGCAAAAAATGTTAGTACCGATGTAGGTTTTCACAGCTCGATTCATGATGGTTGCTCTTCAGAACTGTTCTTTCTGGATAGCCGTGTCGAGCGGTCTCTCTCTCTCTCTCTCAACGTGGAAAGCGAAACGTCGCGAGGGGTAGAGAGAGAGAGAGCGCTCAGTGACACGGCTATCCCGAAAGAACAGCTCTGAAGAGCAACCATCGTCTTTAGCAGTGCCGCTTTATTTATAGGGTTAATCCCTGTGAATTATTTAAGAACCGCACTCATTACAAACGTACATCGCATAATTCACCGTTATTGGCCACATTAACAAATTGGAACCGCTAAACTTTATGGCGTCTCCAGAGGTGGTTGTTAGCCGGTAAGTGAAATAATGTCTCTGCTCCGAGCTCACGGAGCAGAGCACATAGATCAGGCGTGTCCAAACTACGGCCCGCGGGCCAACTGCGGCCCGCCATCCATTTTTAATCGGCACGTATCAAAGTCTAAAAATATAATGGTCTGTGGCCCACACGTAATATTTGCGCTTAACTGTCTAGTGAGCGGCCCAGTCCTTCGTATATTTTTCTGTATGTGGCCCTCAGGAAAAAAAGTTTGGACACCCCTGACATAGATCATGTTTCTGGCTGCACATCCTCCCAGAGGTGTGTCCCCGGGGGCTCCTCCAGCGTGCCTGTAGTTAGGTACGTCATCATCCTTTACCATCCACGTGTGAACATGTGCTGCTGAGTGAAGTCTGCTTGAGACGGCTTTAGTTGGGGGTTGGGAGGGGGGGCTGGATTGTATACAATCTCACTGTCCAGTTGACCAGTTGTCTCGGCGAATGTTCATTTGAGAACGAGCTCGATGTCTAAATTGCACCGTCCCCAAGGGTGGCGTGTGCTTGGAATGTTTTTTTGAACCGTTGGAGTAACGGTGGACCGTCGGTGACCCAACTTTGCCATGCAGCGTACACTCGCTTGTTGAACACTGTATATAAAACGTCCAACGGTCGTTGAACGCACGCATGTATTGGGAGTGTGCGCACGTCCTGTTTTCATATCCAGCCCCAGCAAGACAGAATAGTCTGTTTCTTCTTCAAGAGCAACCTGAGGTTGTGCTTAAGGGAGGACAAAAAACACCCACGCTTATTGTACTGATGTAGGTTTTCACGGCTCGATTCACGATCGTTACTCTTCAGAGCTGTTCTTTCGGGATAGCCGTGTCACTGAGCGATCTTTCTCTCTCTCTTTCCCTCGCGACGTTTTGCCTCCCACGTTGGAGTCATGATCAGGCTGACGATCGCTCGACGAGGCTATCCCGAAAGAACAGCTCTGAAGAGCAACCACCCACACTTACTGTTGCAGAAAATGCGCCCGCGTTTAGCTCGAGGATCAATCGCTCGCTTTCTCACAAGTTTCAGGATCCAAGATTGCTGCCGGTTTTTTTCTATTATTTTTTTACTTCAATTCGAAATGTTTAGCAAACACGCTACAAAATACAAGTCACAGTGAGCAAAATACCGAGGAAGGAGAAAAAAAACCTCACAACACCCAAGAACAAACGCGAGTATACACGCCACCCGTGCCCATCTGATTTTACCCCCGTGCTTAATGTGAATTTAATTGGCGGCAACGTGAATGAGAAATGCACGTTATCCGGTGGAGGCGGCACGGTGGCGCGGTGAGTAGCGCTGCCGCCTCACAGCAAGAAGGCCCCGGGTTCGAATCCTCGGCTCGGGGCCCCTTTCTGTGTGGAGTTTTATATTCTCCCACACGTGTCCGCGTGGGTTTTTCGCCGGGCACTCAGGTTTCCTCCCACACTCCAAAGACATGCTGCTGCATAGGTGAATTGGCCTGCAGAGTAAAATTGCCCCCGGTGCCCTGTGATGGACTGGCGTCCCATCACGGGTCTAGCCCTGCCCTGCGCCCTGTGTCTGCCAGGATAGGCCCCGGCTCACCGCAATCCTATATACGATTAAGCTTTTTATGATCATGAATTCACGAAAAATAGAGGCTACGGGAACCCGCACACTGGCTCGCCGCCACACGTGTTAACGTTAATTATTTATACGTTTATTATTACAGCAGCAGACAAAAAAAATACCCAGCGAGCGTGCAAGCTGTTTACGGGATTCCTGCGTTGACACGACAGGCACACGGGCCCACGGATCCCACAACAGGGGGGCGACGCGCCGGTGGGTGGCGGTAGGGGGAAGGTAGGGAGGCGCTGAAGAGACGGAGGGAGGGGTCGTGACATATTAAACGAGCACAACCAGTTTTCAGGGCCAGGCAGTTCAGCCCACCCCCCCAACCGGCTCGCTCTCCACGTCTCTCTCCGCCCATAGCTCAGCCCCGAATCTTCACCATCAACCACCCACTCCCTCCTCCATCCCTCCCTCCGCACATTTACAATCCCGAGCAAGCGGCGACCAAACACTTCCCTTCGCCGTACAGACGGGCGTCAGCTAGCGCAACGTTTTTTTTTGCTGCCGACAAACGCACGGATGGTTGTTTGACGCCGGCTTTCCTCGCCGGCCCCTTCCAGCGCAGCTCTCAGGGATATCTGTCGTACCGTGTGTGTGTATACACACACACAGCCGCAAAAAAAATACTATCTAGTTTTTTTTTAATATAGATATATATTTTTTTATAATTATTCTTCTTATTATTGCTGTCGCCGCAACGCGTACGTGTGGATATCCGGCAGCACGTGGCTTGGCGGCTGAGAAAGGTGGCGGCGAGAGGGATTTGCTTTTCACGGTAAGTCGCGACGTTTCGTGGCCGAGCCTAGTGTAGCCTCGCTACTCTCCGTCTCTCCACTCTCCCCTCTGTCGTCCAGTCTCCATCTCTCCCCCCCTCTGCTCTGTTTCTTCGACACGGCGGGTAAGGATGGCGCTGGTGCGTGGTGCCTTCCAGCCGGCAGCGGTACTTGTGCATCCCATCCATCCATTGTCGGAAACCGCTTAATCCTGTAACAGGCTCGCGGTGAGTCGGGGTCTGTCCCGGCAGACACAGGGGCTCTTAGGCAGGGCTATACCCCTGGATGTGACACACCGCTGCCGCCTTTCGCTCCTGGGCGCAGCGCGGTGTTGTAACCCGCCGTGCGTCCTCGTACGGTGAATGGTGGTACGTGCCTTGTCGCACGTTACAGTGGACGCGTTTTTGTTGTCACCGTGTGTGTCCGCCGTGTGTGTACTGTGTGTGTTCTGTGTGTGTACTGTGTCCACCGTGTGTACTGTGTGTACTGCGTGTCCACTGTGTGGACTGTGTGTGTACTGTGTCCACCATGTGTACTGTCTGTACTGTGTGTGTATCCACTGCGTATACTTTGTCTGTACTGTGTCCACCGTGTGTGCTGTGTGTGTGCTGCGTGTCCACTGTGTGTACTGTGTGTGTGTACTGTGTCCACTGTGTGTCACCGTGGACTCATACCGCTGTACGCGGGGATGGAAATTCGCGATAGACGACCAGAGCAATCACTGCCGCACTGACTGACGGCCCCGATTGCATCGGCGCCTGTGGTCCTCCGCTTGCCTCGCATGGCAGCCAAATGTGTTTCGAGGCCAAATGCCGGTGTCTAGGTCTCCGAGCCACGACGAGAGGGCTTCCCGACAGAGAATCGATGTCTGAGAATTGCTCTCAAGAGCTGTTCTCTCGGGGTATCCGTGTCGAGATTTCCTCGCCTCTATCGTTTCGCCTCCCGCGTTGGAAAACATCTGTACATAGGATTGGTGGAGTTTTGCTCTTTATTCGTGGGAAGTGCGCAGACCTCAGTGGTTTGCACTACCTATATGGTCTGTATTTTTGGGTTGCATGGTCATATTAGTGGTTACGTTTCCCCTGTGCTGGTTATTTTAGCGGTCGTGAGAAATTGTGCAGAGTTACGGTGGCGTGGTTTTGGGTCCAGCAGGTTTTGCTGCTGGCTCAGGGCAGTTTGACCAAAAGGTAACGTTGAACTGTGTTGTACTCGGTGAGCATTGCGTGAACCGGCTATGATTGTAGTCATAGTGGTCATTCATCAGCTTTGGTCTGCTCACATAAGCGGGCGGCATGGTGGCGCGGTGAGTAGCGTTGCCGCCTCACAGCAAGAAGGTCCCGCGTTCGAATCCCACCTCGCGTGCCTTTCTGTCTGGAGTTTGCATGTTCTCCCCGTGTCCGTGTGGGTTTTCGCCGGGCACTCCGGTTTCCTCCCACAGTCCAAAAAAACATGCTGCTGCATAGGTTAATTGGCCCGCTGACTAAATTTTCCCCGGTGCCCTGTGATGGACTGGCGTCCCATCCTGGGTATAGCCCTGCCTTGCGCCCTGTGTCTGCCGGGATATGCTCCGGCCCACTGCGACCCTGTACAGGATTAAGCGGTTTCTGACAGTGGATGGATGGTGCCTAAACCCGCTTCGATTGGGTGTTGGAATCCCCGATGGCTTGTGGGAGTATAATGCCTTTCATGTTCATAATTAAACGTTTTGACAACTCGGCTTATTCATAGTAATGACGAACGCCATTTGTGCTGGAGATGTCAAGGAACTATGCCACTGAAAACTTCCCGTGATGTTTTATTAACGGCGCCCGAGCAACAGCGGATGTGGCCATCGCTAATATTATTCAGCGCCGAGTTTATCAACAAATCAACAAATTTTCTCGTGACTCAAATGGGCCATCATTACAGTTTATTTTACCGCGCGCGTGGTGACACAATAAACACTCCGAAGCCCAAAGCACTTTTAGTACGGGACAGAAAGCCAGATATTGTTACGCAACACTTTATAACAATGTAAATATTTGTTGGCGTTTTATATAGACGCGTGTTATGTGAACCAGCTGCACATAAAGGGACGAGTTAGCCAGAATCATGTTGCCTGTCGGCAGCACTGCTGGGAGGGCTTTAGCTCCAACCGAACAAGCGCGTCGCCTCACAGCCAGAAGCCCCCGGGTTCGAATCCCGGCTCGGGTGCCCTTTCTGTGTGGCGTTTGCGTGTTCTCCCCGTGTCCGCGTGGGTTTTCGCCGGGCACTCCGGTTTCCTCCCACAGTCCAAACACAAGCTGCTGCATAGGTTTAATTGGCCTGCGGACTAAATTGCCCCCGGTGCCCTGCGATGGACTGGCGTCCCACTAGGGGTATAGCCCTGCCTTGCCCCCTGTCTCTGCCTAGGGGTAGACTCTGGCTCACCGTGACCCTGTACAGGATTAAGCGGTTTCTGACAATGGATGGATGGATGAACAAGCGTGTTCGTTTGTATACATCCAAGGAGGAGGCGTCCAAGCCAAAAGTAATTGTTGTTTTCGTGTTTGAACCAGTTCTTTTGTCATGCTGTGAGTCTGGCTGTGGGCTCACTATTCAACTTATGCACTGCTTCTTTCAAGCAGCTGATGTGCTGTGTTCTCCTCCCGTGTGTACATCCCAGGCAGATAGACTTCCTAGAAAAGCTGCTGTTTCTTTTTTTTATCAAGGCAAGTAAGTTAACGTAAAACAAACGATCACTTTGCGTGTGGCCCAAGTACCTCGTAATGGTCAAATGGGACACATGCCGAGAGACGAATTACGCTGCGTGCCGTTGTCTAAACGAGTCTTGGGAGCGGAGAGCGGCGTGTTTGGAGTTGCTGATGGGACACACATGTTGTCTGTCTCCAGCGGTTATGTCTGGACAACTTGAAGGTCCTCAAGGGTGCGACTGAGATTCGATACGAAGAAAAGAAAACCGCGTTCCTTGACAGTGTGGAATTAGTCAAGATATTATTAATGGCTTGGTTTTTTTTTTGGTTCTGTGTTCAGTCAACTTAAACGAAAAGCGCTTCTTACAAATGGACAGCTTGAAGGGCAAATGGTACATTTCACAAATTAACATTTACGCTCTGCCGCATGTGCTGTGTGCGTGTTGTGTATACAGTGGGGAGTAGTGACACGGTGGTTAGCGCAGTGTGCTACAAACCCGACCACCCAAGTTCGATTCTAGCTCACGGCCGACATTAATATCTTAACCAGTCGTGGACTTCCACTAGATCGACTCAGCCTCAACACGAGTGTGTTCCTGGTGTAATGTGTAAACTTCGCCACTAGGGAGACAAAGGCAGCCGGCTGTGGTGCGGCTTCTCACCCCTTCGTGTGCCGTGTTACATATGTGCTCCGTAACAGCACTTGCTCCGACAGTCTGTGAAGGCTACACGGGGATCTTTGCCTTTGTATATACAACACAATCGGCCGCTGTCACGCACTGCAGTATATAAATGACAGGCTTGCAAAAGGTGGGTTGGGCTTTTTCAGCTTGAAAGGTCATGCTCCGAAAATTGCTCTCCACAGCTTTTCTTCCTGGATAGCCGAGTCGAGTGTCCCTTCTATCGCCTTCGTGACGTTTCGCCTCCCACGTTGGAGGCGTCGTCAAGCGAAACGTTGCGAAGGAGCGAGAAGGAACACTCGACACGGCTATATCGAAAGAACAGCTGCGGAGAGCAATTCTCCTATATCGAGTCGTGACAACCCTACATCACTACATCAATACGTCGAGTCGTATTGATGTAGGTTTTCACGGCTCGATTCATGCTGGTTGCTCTTCAGAGCTGTTCTTTCGGGATAGCCGTGTCGAGCGATCTCCTTCTCTCTCTCGTGACGTTTTGCCTCCCACGTTGATGATGCCTCTAACGTGCGAGGCGAAACGTCGCGACGGACTGATGGAGATCGCTCGACAACTGCTATCCCGAAAGAACATCCCTGAAGAGCCAACCATCAACCCTACATCAGCTCACGCTGTCTCGCTCGCACGCACGGACCGAGCTGCGGTTAATATCACAGCGGCCGCGGTGAGTCGCGGACCTCCCAAATTGCCACTGGAGCCACGACCCCCTACTGCTTTCCATTAGGAGCCCCTCCACTCGCATCCCGAGAGAGCGTCTGTAGGGGACGGCAATAGTGGCACAGTGGCGCGCCGTCGCGACAACAATTTCTTTCCGCGGGGCCACGGCCTGGTCTTGATCGACAGGAAGGGCCGCGCATGCATCCTAGTGGGATTCCCGAACCAGCTTCGAATCCGGGCTCTCGCCTAAAATTGGATTTTATGTCCCGCTCGGTGGGCGGCACGTTGGCGTAGTGAGAAGGCTTCCCGGGTTCGAATCTCGACTCGGGTGCCTTTTTCTGTGTGGAGTTTGCACGTTCTCCCCGTGTCCGCGTGGGTTTTTCCGCCGGGCACTCCGGTTTCCTCCCACGGTCCAAAGATATGCCGCTGCTGCTGCGTAGGTTAATCGGCATGCGGACTAAATTGCCCCCGGTTCCCCGTGATGGACTGGCGTCCCATTCCGGCTTATAGCCATGCCTTGCGCCCTCTGTCTGCCGGGATAGGTCTCCGGCCCACCGCGACCCTGTACAGGATTGACAGTGGATGGATGGATGTCCCGTTCGGTCGCACTACCACCACCACCACCACCACCGCCAGACACGGCACTGGCAGGAGGGGAGACAGCCGGTGATGGGAAACATTCGACAACCGCGGGGACCTTTGTTGTTTACGACGTGGTGGGCAATCTGCGTTAGTCATCAGAGTAGGCGTTGCAGGGCCAGGCCCTGTTGCCTGCGTCCAAATCCGTGGACGTGACGCTGTCTAAGATGGGTCCGGTGCTCACCAGCAAGCGGAGCTGTCAGCCACGGCGCGGTTTGCGCAGCCGCTGCCGATTCCCTCGACGCAATCGCACACAAATTGCCCAGCGGTCGGAGCAGTTGGCAGGTATCCGTGATTATCGCGTAATTGCTCTTTGGAGGATCCTGTCTGCAGACGGACGTTTGCGCGCTTGTAACCGGCGCGATGATATATTTGCTGTGGTCGACGACACGTGCAACAGGTTTCCTGAGATCGACGCTGAAACGCGTTTGAGTTGCTCCAGGCACAATGCAGCTTAAGCGAATAGTTGATTTTTAAAATGCGTTTCTGCATTTGCTTGATGAAGGTCCTTTTACAATGTGGGCTTTCTCGGGAGACCAGTTCAAGAACAAACTCCATCGCTCATGCCCTGGACAGGACGTTACAAATGCAGCAGTGGCAGAAGCCAGTACCTGTTCAGTACACGTGCGATGAACTAAATATAGTCGCGTCAGTGGATTATCTTGTTTAGACTGTAAACCTGGCTGCGAGTGATTGAAACGATATGACTCACGGGTCGTTTTTCAAGGCTTTAGAGTCTGACGGTGGCATCCCTCACGTCAGTGTTGAAATCCAGCTTGTGCCTTCAATTGGTGGCTTAAGCCGTGTAGTCACTAATTAAAGTTCGTTACAGACTCGTGGCCTCCAGCAAGTTGGAGAAGCCAGAGGTTAGGGATTCGGACAACAGCGCAGTATGCCTGTAGGGAAATTCAACGATTGGCAACCGTGGTGTGGTGAGTAGCGCTGCCGCCTCACAGCAAGACGGCTCTGGGTTTGAGTCCCGAAACGGGTAGCTTTCTGCGTGGTTTTTGCATGTTCTCCCCCCGTGTCCGCGTGGGTTTTTTGCCGGCTTCTCCGGTTTCCTCCCACAGTCCAAATACACGCTGCCTAGGTTAATTCTCCTGACCAAATTGCCCCCCGGTGCTCTGAGATGTTGCAATTTGTTTACCACTCTCCGCTGGACGTAACTGAACGGTTCCTTGCAGCTTTAATTAAAACTGACCGACTGATTTCGAGAGAACATTTCAGACACTTGCAAAGATGCGGCTACTGGAGAATCTTGCCGATCGGTCGTTGCGTGGGAACCAATTAGGACCGCGGTGTATGTCTTCATAAGAGTGACGCGCTCATGAATACTCGGTGTCGGACGTTCACAGGAAGAGAGAACTGACTTCTCCGCCCAGGTTGGGATCGTCGTGGTTCATTTAGATTTGTGTACACGTCAAAGCCCCACTAACTTATTCCATTAATAAGCCATATTTTTTGTCGGATCGATAGACAATTACCTACAAAATGACACTCAATTCTGCGCTCAAAAAAATGTAACAAAATACATCGGCAGACAAAATGTCTCTGTCTTGTTATACGTTTAATAAATTAATTCCTCCACAAGTCATGCGGGTGATTTTATGGTGTCACGTGTGAGGATGATTTTGAAATTTCGACCGAGATTGCTCGATTTGTCCCACGCTTTGAGTAATGGCTCATTGATTAATCAATTGCTATCCATTATTAAGCTCAGTATTTACACGTTAAGTCGTGTGCATTGATTAAAGTCAGTCAGTGGTGCAGCAATCAAGTGTGCGGATGGTGCAGCTGCATTTAGCGATGGTTGCTTCCAGCGTGGGAGGCGAAACGTCGCGAGGGACAGAGGGAGATCGCTCGACACGTCTATCCCGAAAGAACAGCTCTGCAGAGCAACCATCATGAATCCAGCCATGAAAATCTACATCCGTACAATGAATTAAGTATCAAAGCATTCTGTTTGCATGTTTTCGCCACAAGCGCGCGTGGCTGCTCGCAAACAGGACGCTTTGTTAAAGGTATCTCTTTGGTGTTTTAAGATCTTAACACCTGTTTCATTGCCAGAACGGGTAACAACCTCGTATACTTTACATCATGTGTTAAAATAATGTATAGCCTTCGTACGTCTGTTCTCCCAAACAACGACGTTTTGTCTCCCACGTTGACGCATCAGGGCCTTGACTGCTTTAGCGACAGTGGTCGAGTTTGCTGCTATGCCAGTCAAAAGCCTGACTGTGCCTCCAACGTGGGTTGCGAAACGTCGCGAGGGAGATATGAGGTGGAACGCTCGACACGGCTATCCCGAAAGAGCGCATCTTACGAGCAGTGTTCATACATCGAGCCGTGAAAACCCCACTTTAACACAAAATAATGTTCTTAAATATTATCGCGACTTTAAATCTTGACACTTGTATTGGGGAGGTGGGGGGTTTTGTGAAGCGTTCTAACATGTGGTGAAAAATCAACAGCGGTTGCCATGTGGGATACAGATCGGTCCCCACCATAGCAATGTGGAATTTCCACCGCTGGATTGGAGCCACGAACGGGAACGTGCCCTCCTTCCCAACGCTTAGCCCAAGCCTGAGGACACTTTGACCGTTTCATTAGTTACTTTATTTTGGCTTTGTTTTGGAACTGCGTTCGCATCAGCCAGGCGTGGCGTTTTCGCTTATTTGGCTCTGCTCTCTAGTCTAGCTTGGTGTGATTTCCCTGCCGGTCTATTTATAGCATCTCGGTGTAGGTCCTTCATTGCACCGCCTACATTTTGCAGGCAGCATCATCATCATCATCCTAGACGCTTGTAAGATGTGAGTGCTGTAACGGCAAAACACAGAGGGGGCCTTGTTGGTGGAATGTCCAAGTGTATTTAGCCACATGTATATGAAGAAGAAGAGAGAAAAAAATAACCACCGCAGCCAATTTAAAGGTAAGTGGGAGAATTTAATTTTGGCTACAGTAGCACGCTTGTATGAAGGGGTTTGTGCGATTATTTTTCCATGCAAAGGCGCCCGCCCGGCGCAAGATGTTAATCAGAAGAGACGTCTGCTTCACGTTTGGAGGCTGAAGTCATTCCGAGCCGAACAGACCGCTTCTGCTACGCGGTGGGGGGGGGGATCAGAGCCACAAATCAAATCAATTAATCACATCGATTAATTCTGCTGGATACTTTACGCAGTCGCCTCGCGTGTGTAGTTGTCACTCAGAGGTGGCCCGTGGGGTCTCTGAGCGCCAGCTCAATTCCAGAGCAGCCAAAGCCGACCTTTGTGTTGCCCGTTGATAAAAGAATAAAAAAAAACGCGACGCTAACAAAAGACCTGTTTGCATGTCCAAGTTGTTCGCAGCGGTCGATTGTGATGATTCTGTTGAGGAATTCTGCACCGTCTGTAGTGTTGTTGCCTGTGTCTGGCTGCAGTGTGGGGAAAGGGTGAACATTTGGATGAAGGATGTGTTTTGATTATGCAGCTTGTTTTGCAAAAATGACCCACTTTGCGGTTTCGATTGTCCCGCAGTTTCTTTCTATTCACTGCTCAGCTCTGTTTGCTTGCACGGTGAGCTGTTTTGAAGTTGCTTGTGTCTACACTGTAGCCAGACTTGGGTTGAAAGAATGTCTCCCTAGGCCTTCTTTTGTAAGGCGATAAAATGCATCTCTGGCATAACACTGTTTTCAAAGTGCACACCAAAACTAGTCTTAAAACACCCTCGATTTTGTACCATTGTGTAATCAGTCGTAAACGCCAGCTTAATGTTGGTCTGTAAGCCCTTACAGTTGCTGCAGCATCTCGCACAAGTGGCTTAGTTCAAAAATTAAGCCGAGGGCATTTCCCCCCGAATTTTAGACGGATGAAAAAAAAACAGGTGAAGAATAACCTGTTTTTAATAAGGGTGGCACGGTGGCGTAGTGAATAGCGCTGCCGCCTCACAGCAAGAAGGACCCGGGTTCGAATCTCAGCTCGGGTGCCTTTCTGTGTGGAGTTTGCATATTCTCCCCGTATCCGCGCTTTCCTCCCACAGCTGCCTGGGTTAATTGTCCTGACTTTTCCCGCATTTCCCTCAGATCTAACTTGCTTAACCCCTCCCCGCTGGACAACTGTTAAAAAGAGCTACACAGCTCGACGGTTCCTTCCAACTTGAATAAAAAAAAAATGACTGAAGCAGCTGTCTTGGGAAATCTGTACATTTTCACGGAACAAATCATTATTAAAAGTCCGGGTTTCTAACCAGTTACACGTACAGTCCTCACTCTCTTAATTCCGTTTCCCCCCCCACGATATGTCCCGGTTTTTTGTCTCCTCGAGGTAGCAACCTTAGCGACAGCGACTGGTGACGGGCGAGCCACGCGTTGTCACGAAATTTCAGACACTCGATGAAATAATGATAGGGTAGGAGCGGAAAGCCCTTCAGACTCGCTTTCGGTCTCCGACGTGTAATCCGGCAGTCGAGGAAACGCGCCGCGTACTTGTGACGGTTTGCAGCAGTTTCTGAGAACCGAACGGGTGTCGTGACGGCGCTTTAGGAAGTGACGCAAACGGAATGATCTGATGGTGTCCTTATCTTCGCCCCCCTGCTTACACGAATCGCTTCCTCCAGTTGCCTTTTGTAGGCACAACGGCGTTGGCACCGTGCCCACTTCCCCCCATGCTTTTGTTATTAGTTTCGCTTTGGTCTCATGACAATTATTCCGGAGTGACGATGCGGTCGCCCCTGCCGCGTCATTTCCAGTCTTTGCCGAGTATATGTACATCAGCTATTCTGAAAGAGGAATTCGAAACTGTCAATTTTTTTTTATGTTTTCCTTTGCATTTGTGTGGGTTTTCCTCTGGGTCGTCTCTCTTGCATGTGAAAGACTCATTAATGGAAATAGCCAACCGTCTCCAATGCGAGATCCGTATTAAGACAAGAGCCTCGAGGCTCGTTGAAGCTTTCCTCGTTTAAAGCCACTTTTATGTTAGATATTTATATTTTTGAGAATTTCCCCCGGTGCCCTGTGATGGACTGGCGTCGTCATATCCTGAGTATAGCCATACCTTGCGCCCTGTGTCTGCCGGGATAGGTCCCGGATCACCACGATCCTGTAGAGGATTAAGCGGTTTCTGACGACGACGATGAAGGTTATGATATTTTTGAGCATTCTACGGAGGACATTGCACCGGTGGTCGTATGGAACTCGTTCTCACTGCACGTACACAACCTCCAAGCGCCATCCACCTTTAGACATCAGTTCAACACTCACCTGTTCAGGCCATCACCAGTTCAGGGTGGTGGTGTACGAGGGTATTTGTAACATTCCGTCAGATTTGCGAAATACGCGCAAGTTATAACTCGTGTTTGTTATTGACAATATTACTTGGTTACGTTTTACGTTGTGTGTATTTTTACGTCTTCAGAAAAGAACACGATCATTTAAAGACTTGTTGTTACGGTAAATAAGCGTATACACTGCAGAAACCGCGACGTTTGTAAGGACAAATCGTTTTCATATTACCTTGAATTTCCGTGAAGAATATTTTGCAGTTAATAATAATAATAATTTCAATTTATATAGCGCCTTTCACTTTATATAGCGCCTTTCACCCAAGCCTGACCCACCGCAGTGTAAGTGAATGGCACCATTTGAAAGCAGTTTCTGATTTAGCATACCGCTTTCTATACAGCATTTGCATCAGGATTTCCTTCCATTATTAAGGGGGGCTCCGGTATTTGACAGTGGGCAATCCCTCTTATTACTCTATCGCTAACGCGTGAATTAAAACTATTTGGCCCTTGGGGGGGTTGGAGAAGCGGCATCCGGGCCAATCCGTGCAACACTCGTGAACGATCTCATTCACAATTCCGGCGTGCCGTCGTCGTAGATAGAGAGCGACGTCAACATTTGCTCCGTGGAATCAACAGCTGCCGCGTGTGTGTGTGTTTTTTTGGCACCGTGGGTTTTTCCTGACGACTAATTGCTCGGTGTTGATTGCGGATTAGGTTTAATCGAGTCAGCTCACGCTTGTCAAGTGCATCGGATACGCCGGGCGGTCGCACACGTGCTGAATTTTTTGGGGGGGTGGACGAACGGTCGGGCGCCGTGGGGTTCCATGCAGGTTCCGTCTCGCCGTAGTTCAGGTTTTTTTCTTCCGTTTTCGGCCTAGCACGGGTTTTAATAGGCAGCCGGGTGTGACGGCTTTCCTTTTATCCGGCAGCTCGGAGACAAGAGGTGGCGGAATTGCTTTGTGATTAGATGAATACAGCGGTTCCAAATGTCTGTCATTCATTGCTAACCCCCCCCCCCC